>ML282245.1:156842-179034 GCA_005239495.1 Nicotiana undulata | reverse complement strand
TTTTATGTTAAAATATAAGAAACAATAATTTTTAGAATTACAAAATTTGGTTTTAGTTGACTTGAGTCAACATTTTGAGTAAACGGACTCAAATCTGTGTTCCGACGATCCCGGAAGGTCCGCAGTAAAATATGGGACCTGGGCGTATGCCCGGAAATGAATTTTGAGGTCCCAAGCCTTAGAAATTAATTTGTTAAAGAAATTATTTTGCTGAAATATTTATGAAATAATGAAAAGAATTAATGTTTGAAGTCATTGGTATCGGGCCCATATTTTTATTCCACAGATCGGTATAGATTTGTTATTATATTCAGGACTTGAATGTGAAATTTGGTGAAATACGGAGTTCGTTTGACGTGATTCGGACATCCGGTTGAAAAGTTATGAACTATAAGTGTTCTTGAGGAAAATAATGAGTTTTGAGGTTTAATTCGTTGTTTTACATGTTATTTTCATGATTTGATCGAAGGAGCAAGTCCATATTATGCTTTTAGACTTGCGTGCATGTTTGATTTAGAGCCCCGAGGGCTCGGGTGAGTTTCAAATAGGTTTGGGTTGTGTTGCGCTCGTTCTTTCTTATGCTTCGACGTCGTTTCTTCAAGCATAAATGATATCATATTGAACAAATCAGCTCCGATTTATGTTTTGAATGAAGTATTAGATCCGTATACGGATNTTCTTGTTAATTACGAATTTGCCCCTGACGGCGTATTAAAAACCTGCACTATTTGCAAATCTTAAAACCTATATATCTCCTTCATTATAAGGTCAAATTGAGTGATTCAAAAGCTTAAATTCATTAGAATTTCACAAGGAATCCATTAGACACAAGAAAATGGAGTTTAGGTATCGTTTGGCATGTGAAACGAGACAGAATAGCTGGCAGAAAAATAAATACAAAACGGGTAGACTTCTTCTTCTTCAAATTTTCGAAATCCACAGCCCTAGGAACGAATTTCTTCACCAAATAGCATCCCCAAGTCATAGGTAATCAATTCTAAAATTTACTCCTTCAATTACCCATTGGTTTTCATCACTTTTAAATCAAAAACTAAGAATTTTCATGGTAAAAATTGTGGGTTTGAGTAGAATTAGGGAATTTTATAAAAATCGAATCTTTACCTCGAATTGAGGTCGGATTTCGAAATTAATTGTATATTTGGGTTCGTGGGTGAATGGGTAAACGTAATTTGGTCCGAACCCCGAGTTTAGACCAAGCGGGCCCGGGGTCGGGTTTTCACTTTTTTTGAGAAAACTTAGGAAAAATTATATTTTTCAATAAAGTTAGTTCCTTTAGCATTAGTTAATGATATTAAGTTAATTTTGATTAGATTCGAGCAATTTAGAGGTGAATTCAAAAGGAAAAGCAATAATTGAGCTGTGAGTGGCCTGCGGAATTGAGGTAAGTGTTTGGCCTAACTTTAGCTTGAGGGAATAGGACTCCCCACTTGTTTGCTACGTGAATTGCATGGGTGTGGTGTATAGGTGTGGTGACGATTATCTATGCACCACCCAAATCGTTTGTTAAACATGATCCTCTTTCCCGTTCCCACTTATTTGATCACTGTTTTAACTGTTACATGTTCATTATTGTGTCTATGACTGTTTGGCCTCGTTGAATTGTTGTTAGTTATCGTTGTGACTATTTGAAAAGAGTATTGGTTGTTTGAATAGGTTCCCTTGTCATATAAACATGCTTGAGAGATTTGGTATTGTTTTTATGAAATAAATATATATATATATATTGATATTCCTATTGGTTTCATGGTTGAGAGGTTATTGATGTGGTTATAAGAAAAATTCAGTTTATTATTTATAATTGTTGAGGTTCGCATGTTTATTGGATTTCATTGAGTTATTTCCAGTTGTTGTTATAAGTGTGTTAACAATGTTAGATGTTCTCTTGAGTTTATCATAGTATAAAAAGTCTGAGCTGGATTGACAGCGTTATGATGTTTAATTATATTCTGGTTGGTTTTATTGTGAAATGATATTGGTTAAAGCTTATGAGCTATATGATTTTCTGTTTGAAATTGTAGAAATAACAGTATTGTGAAAGGCTTGGCCTGAATTGTGAAATTCTTTATGAATAAATTGATATGATATGTCTGGTGGGAGCGAGTTGCATGCCGCAACAAGGAGTGATAAGGGAGGACAGGTGGGATCAGGTTGCACGCTGCAACAGGAGCAATAAGGGTGATATATTTAGGGAGGAGCAATAAGGGAGGACAGGTGGGAGCGGGTTGCACGCCGCAACAAGGAGCGATAAGGGAGGACATTTATATTTTTACTGATTTTCAAAGAAAATAAAGATTTGAAAAGTTAAATGTTTATATTTACTGTTGTGGTTTTTTTTTGGAAAAATAAAGATTTGAAACTTTCTATTTTATATTACTATTTTCATATTTTTGCACTACTTTTATTCAAAGATAAAGTTTGAAAACTTGGAAATTTTGAGGATTGATTATAGCCGAGGCATGAAAGAGGCGGTTCTGTTATTTTGTTATTGTTGCAGTATTTGAATTGATGTGTTTAGATTTCTTTCCTGTTTTATAATTATCGTCTCAGATATATTTTTCTTGTTCGTGTAGAATTATTTTATTGTGTTATCGTATATATATTAATATCACAGGTTTGATGTTAAACCCCCGCCTTAGCCTCGTCACTACTTCGCCGAGGTTAGGCTCGGCACTTACTCAGTACATGGGGTCGGTTGTACTGATACTACACTCTGTGCTCTTTTGCACAGATCCAGGTATTAATCAGCAGTAGAGGATTCCAGGACGACCACCCGATTCGTTTGGAGACACGAGGTACATCTGCCGGCGTTCGCAGATTCCGAGAGTCTTCTCCTATTATTATTTACACTATTTTATTATATTCAGAACAGTTACAGTACTTCTTTCGGCCATTATTTGTAGTATTCTTTAGTAGTTCGTGAATTGTGACACCAGACCCTGGGGTAGTCTTAGAGTTGTTTAGATAATTAGTTCGTGATTCGTTTTATTTAAATAATAATTGTTATCATTTTATTTTATTTTGTTTGGAATTATTTTAATTAGGATAAATTGGAATTTAACTATTTATGCTCAAGTAATTAATCAAGGAAATTAGTTAATCGACTTCTAACATTGGCTTGCCTACCAAGTGTGGTGGTAGGCGCCATCACGATCCCTGAGGTTGGGAATTTGGGTCATGACACGGAGTCACTGGTAATAGGCATCTACAGAAAATATACAAGTCTGGAAAATAAACTCTATAATAGTAAGCAGGAGAGAGCAGGGCTGCGGACGCGTTCAACTACCTCGCAAGATCTCCGAGAAGTCTCTGGAACAGATACACAACTTACTCTGCCCTAGCACCTGGATCTGCACACAAGGTGCAGGGAGTATGTGAGTACGCCAACTCAGTAGTAATAAAAATAAATCAGGTCTGAGCAGTAAGAAACACATTTAGTCAAATCATCAATTTACAATAAGTATAATCTTTCTTTCTAACAGTGTATACGTTTAATCATCACGCTTAAAAAGCCGATTTCAGTGAAAATCCTTTGAAAAATGTAATTTCCAATAGTTTCAATAAAATGTCCAAGAAGTTTAGTGTAAAATTATATGAATGATAAGAAGCCACTCAGGAAAAAACATGAATAATAAACTGTCCCTCTGGCATAACATCACTCAGAATCATTCCCCCAGCATGCCTCACAATCACTCCTAATCAGCCACTCGGGAAACCTCACAGCCACTCATGCCTCCCAATCACTCGTCACTCAGCACTCGCACTCGGTAGGTACCTGCGCTCACTCGGTGTACAGACTCCGGAGGGGCTCCTACAACCCAAGCTCTATGTCGCTGCAGCGTGCAACGCGATCCCACATATCTTTCTACGGTGTGCAATCCGATCCATATATATATATATATATTGATGCGGCGTGCATCCCAATCCATATATACTCCTCACAATATAGGTTCTTGGCCTCACTCAGTAAGAAACCTCTCAAATGCCACTCGGGCTATCAGTAAAACGGGGTACTTGACCCAAAAATATTATTTTATGCATCAAAGTAGTGTAAATGAGACTGAGTTTTAAATCAGTTAAGCATAATATGACTGAGTGCAAATAATAAGTCAACACAGTGAGGAATAACAGTAAAAGTCCCCCAAGGGGTCTAAACACATGGCAAGAGGCCCAAATACGCCATTCCGCCCAAAACATAGTAATAATCTTTAAACATGAAATACCATATGGTTTATAATCAAATACGTAACTTAATAGTTGCTACGGGACGGACCAAGTAACAATCCCCATCGGTGTATGCCACACACTCGTCATCTAGTATGTGCGCCACTCCAAAATAGTGATACAGTGTGAAGTTCGGGGTTTCATACCCTCAAGACAAGATATACAGTCATTACTTACCTCAAACCGTCCTGAAAACTACTCCGCGATGCTCTTGCCCCTCGAATAGGCTCCCGAATGCTCCGAATCTAACCAAAACTAGATTAATAACATCAATATATTCTAGGGAGACAAAACACATTAGAAATTTATCAAGATTAGGCACAAATCCCGAAATTGGCCAAACCCGACCCCTGGGACCACGTCTCGAAATTCGATAAAAATCACAAAACTGAAATCCTTATTCTCCCACGAGTCTATACATACCAAGAACATCAAAATTGGGCCACAATTGCCCTTTCAATTCCTCAATTAAAGTCTCCAATTTCCCTTGCCATAACTTCCCCAATTTACACCTCAAAAATATGAAATCTAGTCGGATTATTCGATGCTAATTCAATAATATGGAGTAGAAATAATCACAAGTGACTTACCTCAAGATTTCCCATGACTTCTCGCTCAAAAGTTGCTCCAAGCCGTGTTCTTTTCGTCAAAAAATGTGGAAATGAGCTAAAAACAAGACAACTCAATAAAAAAACGAATTTGGTTGCTAAAACTGCCAAATCTGGTCGCTAAAGGTGCGCACCAAATCTTGTTGCACCAGCAATGTTTATTTTTACTAAAAAGGCTCTCCACCATACAAACTCGGAATTCGATGATTCTTGTTCCTATAAGTCACAAATAATAATACGAACATAGCCCTTCAATCGAAACTCAATTCGGAGCTCATTTGCTCGGTGCGATACCCATTTTGCTCGTTAAACAATTAACTCATGTTTCTCGTTAAAAACCCAACCGCGACTTGATAAAATTAAACCAAACTTTCCATATTACTCCTATAATTCATTATCAAAATCCCGGAAATCTCGAAATCAAATTTTGATGTCTAGAACTAAAAATGGACCTTTGGATCATTACATGCTTATGCTCAAAACGCCAAAATCTTCCCAAAACTCTTCCAAAACTTATCCGTGCCTCATGGGACTCAACTAAGTATACTATCAAGTCCCATAATATGACACAAACTTAGTCGATGCCTCAAATTACATCAAACATGCTAAAACCGTGAATCACACCCCAATTCAAGCTTAATGAAACTTAGAACTTCTAACTTCTATATTTGATGCCGAAACCTATCAAATCAAGTCCGATTAACCTCAAATTTTGCATAAAAGTCACAAATGACACAACAAACCTATTCCAACTTCCAGAATTCCATTTTGATCCTGATATCAACATTTCCACTGCCGACCGAGAAACACCAAATTTCCAATTTCGCCAATTCACGCCTAATTTTACCACGGACCTCCAAACAACATTCCGGATGCGCTCCCAAGTCCAAAATTACCTAACGGAGCTAACCAAATCATAAAAATCCAAACCCGAGATAGAATACTAAAAAGTCAAAACTTGGTCAAACCTTTCATATTTAAAGATTCAAGTTGAGAATTGTTCTTCCAAATCTATTCCCATTATTCTGAAAACCAAAACCGGCGATTTAAATAAATCATAATACATCATACGGGGCTAGTCATGCTCGAGAACTGGCGAGCAAAGTGAAAATTCTCAAAACGACTGGTCGGCTCGTTACATCCTCCCCCACTTAAACATACGTTCGTCCTCGAACGTGCCCAGAGTTGTTCCGAAAACCATCAAATCACTGGGTAACCTTACCATGCACATAACCGGGGGTGATCCCACGTCACCCTATCTCATATAGGTCCGGTAACACAACATAACTGAAATTTAACAATTCACCCTAGCCCATAACCTTAGAACGATATTTCCACTTCCGAAATTGTCTATAAGATCAAAATGTCACATCTTCACACTGAATAAGTCTGAACACGATGTATCAAGACATAACCGCAATCCAAGATGAAAATCACATGATATACCACTTAACTCAAACACTCATAGCGATAACTTCTAATCACAACAACTGCTCAAACAACCCAATTCCGGTAATAAACCTCTTATAAAACAAAAGCCTTATTCCAAAACTTTCGTATAATGCCAATGATGAATGAAACACGCAGAAAGTCATAACCATTCCTCAGATCAACCAGTCATGGAGCTCCCTCTCCTTTGGCAAGGACCATAGTAATTTTTTAAGCCGAATCCCGATATTATCCTTCCAACATGCTGAAATCGAATTTGATAGTATTCATTCTTGATCCCAATGACCTCATCTCATCCAACACGACTACTATAGTGACATGACACATCGATACAATCTAAAGCCACAACCCGTGCGACCTGCGCACCTATAAGCAACAGTCCAAATATACTCAAATAATGGAAAAAATGACTTAAATGAGAGAGCTGTACCGCAAGCTCACCAGTACCACCACAACATAATGCTGAGAACCCATCACATATCGTAGAACCAGAACACATGAATCGAACCCGAAGGATCATACCTCTGCATAACATCGCTGCAATGCACGACCCTATCCAAACATTAATCCACATGAGACACCTCAAGTCACCATGCTCAAAATCATCAACCACACGCAATTTGATGTCTAGTACTTAAAGTAAATCACCATAACCATGGAGAAGTAAATGACGCAATGCCATGCCAGCCCGAATCAGAAGGAACATAACCAATACGTCTCAATCCCGCAATGCCCAATTACTTACTTTACTCAAATCCTCTATAAAGCCCAAATAAATCTGCACCATACGTGCATATAACCAACAATCACCACTCCTCGCAACACCAAAGGGTAGCTCATAGATCACTCCAGAATATGAATAAACTCAACGACAATCGAATGGTACATCCCTCGACAATAGCAATTCGGAGTTAATAATTCCGACCCGGTGCAGAATACATACCCATACTGGCCTACCAATAACCCTAAATCAACTCTGGTCACTCACAATAGATAGATAACTCTCCAAAAGTTCACAATGTTTGAATCATGGCATATACTAACATTTGACTAGCTTTGCTTGCATCCTCACAGTTCACAACCACAAATTAATCTGTTTATGAAAACTCTCAGTCTCGAACTCCATGAAGCGCACTAATTACCCTATCTGATCCCAACTCAACCACTCGAATATATAGCATGTCTCCAATACTCAATCATTCCACGAGGGATACCCCCATAATTCCTCTGTGTCACCAAGCAACTTTGAATATCAGCAGTCGATCCAACAAGAGAGCATCGCAATACCGGTGAAGCACCTTAACTCCACACATTGACCTTTCTGAAATGTATACCCTCATCAAGCCACCTATTTGGTGATATCATCTACCTAGTCATCTGAAAATGCCAATGTTGCCTGAGAAATTTGATCTGCCTTCCAGGACTGAACCGAGATCTCACATATGCAAATCTCAACTCTACACAACATACCGCATACACCACACCATCCTATGATAAATATGAGAACTTCATGATCCCTTTCGAGCCGCAAACAACTACGTACCCAACTAGTCAAGAGCTTAACATTTGATCCCATCCAGAAGCAAAATCACTATACATCACATGCTCCTCATGCTGGTTGAAAATACACATCTCTAACCATAGTAGAAACCATCCAGAACTATCCGAATTCCATTTGTACAACACCAAACCGTCAGGACTGAATTCTTCTAACTCAACCAAGCTACGCAGGTCACCAAAACCCAATAACATTGCCAAGAAACACCTGTAAAAACTCATTACCTCATAAGCACCCAAAGAACTAATCATATCCCTTACCATGCCGATCCGACCTACTACCAAGCTATCCTATTTATCCAAGTTCCTTCTGAATTATCTTCGAATTAGTACTTCTCCTTGCCATAATACCTCAATCCTCAACCCGGACTCACTACACGAGACCCCAACATAAAACCATACCGTCTAAGGCTCATAAGCTGTTGAATACTCTCTCAAATATCCCCAAAAGCACCATATTCAAAATACTTACCTTGAAGAGACTTCTTGCAAATCTAAAGCCATTACCTTCACCTTCCTGATACTGAAATGAAGAATCTATGATAATGTTTTACACCATCCAACGTAAATCTCAGTTTCTAGCCAATTACACATCTCGAAGATTTCCACTCGTTACATATAACCTTGAACCATCAGAACCATTCTCGAGAGTCACCCACTCTATGCAATTCTCAATTAAACTGATCAAACAGATCGTACGACTTGGCCTTATCTGCACCCTACATACTAGGAAGTAATTTATACTTCGAAGCAAAAAAGCATATCCCTACTCCGCACACACTACACCATTTACTAATACAACTCATACATTCAATAAAACCCAATTACCCATAGAGTATATTACAACCTGTATTCAAAATTTCCGTTACTCAAGCCCTTCCCAAACTCCACCTCTGTAGGTCATAACTAATTCCTCGACATACCTTGAACCGAGACCAATACAACACATAATTGTGCAATCAAATTAACATTAACAGAGTCCTCCACTTGGATCCAAGCCAACGATCAAGACAAACAATAACTCACAATGCCCATATGCTATCACTGCCACCACACTGCAGTGAGATTCAACTAAATCCTTCATACGCTCATATGACACAACCCAATCTAATATCCTAAATCGTATGCAAATATCGCATTCAGCATTTTAATAGCCAATGCCAACTTCCAGAAGCGACCTAACTCAAATTGCAACATATATCAATTACTGATAAAAGAGTACTTACTACAAAACCACCTAAGGGTCACATAACCTCAGGACACCCAGCGGGAGGTAACCCCGCATGTTTAGCCTCAAACTGATATCATCTCCATACCCTTCCAAAAATCATAGCTATCACGCAATCACTATACCCTCCTGCATTAAAACACAACCAATGCCTATCCTTGAGGCATCAAGATACGCGGTATAAGAACCTGAAGCTGATGGCAGAACTAACACCGGAGTTGTCGTCAAGGAAATCTTGAGCTTTTGGAAGATCTACTCACACTCGTCTGACCACGTGGATACCCTCACTGGACACCACGTGTCCCAAGAATGCTGTTGAACTGAGCCAAAATTCACACTTGGAGAACTTTGCATAGAGCTTCTCCTCCCTGAATCCTTATAATACCACCCTTAAATTCTAAGTATGCTACCCCTAATTACTTTAGTACGCCAGGATGCCATCAATGAATACAATAACAACAGAGTGCTAACACGGCTGAAATACACCATTAATCAAATACATGAGCGTTGCTGGGGAATTGGTCAGCCCAAAAGACATCACTAGAAGCTCAGAACACAATAGGAAAATCCACTTCACTCCACAACTAAGCTACACGAGAGGTCCTTTAATACACTCGCAACTCGAGGCCATATTCTAACTTAAGACAGAAGTCAAATACTCAATGGTTCTTGATACATCTCCCGCCAATTAATTTTTGTCACAATCAAACACCCTGAACACATCTAACCATCAAATCACGCTCACCACGTTGTCATCTATTAACCAAATCCCATCAATAAGAACACAAATGGACATATAAGTCCCCAAATACACGTGCTCGCACAAACAAAATCTCAGCACTCAAGCCACAGACAAAATCCGGCCTCAAGTCCTCCAGACTAGCCCATTATCAATATGCTAACAATCACATCTCACCCATGGAAATCACAAGCCGTCGATGCACAACTGATATCGAGCGCTCACGTGCGCATTCGAATACATGAAAGGAATTCAAAGAGTTATGCTTTTGGCTGAATGAATGGATTCGCACGACAAGAATTCAAGAACGTGAGATTTTTTTCCTAAGTGTTCTGTAGCCTCTCGAAGATAAGTACAGACGTCTCCGTACCGATCCGCAAGGCTCTACTAAACCTGCTCATGACCGGTGAGTCCTATGTAACCTAGGCTCTGATACCAACTTGCCACGACCCCAAGTCTAAGCTAGTCATGATGGCGCCTATCGTGGAACTAGGCCAGCCAAATTAACACTCAACGTAAAGAATCTTTCATTTATATCATTTCTAAACTGATAACCCGTAAAGGTTTCATTTAAATTACCTTTTAAACACACAAGGCTACACCATATGTTTAAAATACAACCCCAAGTCTCCGGAGTCACTGGTCATGAGCATCTACAGAAAATATACAAGTCTGGAAAATTAACTCTATAATAGTAAGAAGGAGAGAGCAGAGATGCGGACGCGTGCAACTACCTCACAAAATCTCCGAGAAGTCTCTGGAACAGATAGACAGCTCACTATACCCTAGCACCTGGATCTGCACACAAGGTGCAGGGAGTAATGTGAGTACGCCAATTCAGTAGTAATAAAAATAAATCAGGTCTGAGCAGTAAGAAACACATTTAGTCAAATCATCAATTTACAATAAGCACAGTCTTTCTTTCCAACAGTGTATACGTTAAATCGTCACGCTTAAAAAGCCGATTTCAGTGAAAATCCTTTGAAAAATGTAATTTCCAACAGTTTCAATAAAATGTCCCAGAAGTTTAGTGTAAAATTATATGAATGATAAGTATCCACTCGGGAAAAAACATGAATAATAAACCGGCCCTCGGGCATAACATCATTCAGAATCAGTCCCTCAGCATGCCTCACAATTACTCGTAATCAGTCCCTCGAGCAACCTCACAGCCACTCATGCTTCCCAATCACTCGTAACTCAGCACTCGGAACTCGTACTCAGTAGGTACCTGCGCTCACTGGGGGTGTACAGACTCTGGAGGGGCTCCTACAGCCCAAGCTCTATGTCGATGCGGCGTACAGCCCGACCCAATATCGCTGCGGCGTGCAACCCGATCCCACATATCTTTCTGCGGCGTGCAACCCGATCCATATCTATATATATTGATGCAGCGTGCAACCCGATCCATATATACTCCTCACAATATAGGATCTCGGCCTCACTCAGTCAGAAACCTCTAAAAAGCCACTCGGGCTATCACTAAAATAGGGAACTCGACCCAAAAATATTATTTTATGCATCAAAGTAGTGTAAATGAGACTGAGTTTCAAATCAGTTAAGCATAATATGACTGAGTGAAAATAATAAGTCAACACAATGAGGAATAGCGGTAAAAAGCCCCCAAGGGGTCTAAACACATGGCACGAGGCCCAAATACGGCATTCCGCTCAAAACATAGTAATAATCTTTAAACATGAAATATCATATGGTTTATAATCAAATACGCAACTTAATAGTTGCTACAAGACAGGCCAAATCACAATCCCTATCGGTGTACGCCACATACTCGTCATCTAGTATGTGCGCCACTCCAAAATAGTGATACAGCGTGAAGTCCGAGATTTCATACCCTCAGGACAAGATTTACAGTCATTACTTACCTCAAACCGGCGCGAAAACTACTCCGCGATGCTCTTGCCCCTCGAATCGGCTCCCGAATGCTCCGAATCTAACCAAAACCAAATTTATAACATCAATATACGCTAGGGAGACGAAACACATTCGAAAATTATCAAGATTAGGCACAAATCCAGAAATTGGCCAAACCCGACCCCTGGGCCCACGTCTCGAAATTAGATGAAAATCACTAAACCGAAATTCTTATTCTCCCACAAGTCTATACATATCAAGAACATCAAAATCGGGCCACAATTGCCCCTTCAATTTCTCATTTAAAGTCTTCAATTTCCCATGCCCTAACTTCCCCAATTTACACCTAAAACACATGTAATCTAGTCGGATTATTCGATGATAATTCAACATTATGGAGTAGAAATGATCACAAGTGACTTACCTCAAGATTTCCCATGACTTCTCGCTCAATAATCGCCCCAAGATGCGTTCTTTTCGTCCAAAAATGTGGAAATGAGCTAAAAAAAATAAGACAACTCAATAAAAACACGAATCTGGTCGCTAAAAGCCCAAATGCCGTCGCTAAAAGTGCCAACTCTGGTCACTAAAGGTGCGCACCAAATCCTGTTGCACCAACAATGGTTATTTTCACTAAAAAGGCTCTAACTCCACCATACAAACTCGGAATTTGATAATTCTTGTTCCTATGAGTCACAAATAATAATACAAACATAGCCCTTCACTCGAAACTCAATTCGGAGCGCATTTGCTCAGTGCGATACCTATTTCGCTCGTTAAACTATTAACTCATGTTTCGCGTCAAAAACCCAATCGCGACTTGATGAAATTAGACCAAACTTTCCAGATCACTCCTATAATTCATTATCAAAATCCCGGAAGTCTCACAATCAAATTTCGATCTCTAGAACTAAAAATGAACCTTTGGATCATTACATGCTTATGCTCAAAACACCAAAATCTTCCCAAAACTCTTCCAAAACTTATCCGTGCTTAATGGGACCCCAACCAAGTATACTAAAAAATCCCATAATATGACACAAATCTAGTCAATGCCTCAAATTACATCAAACAATGCTAAAACTGTGAATCACACCCCAATTCAAGCTTAATGAAACTAAGAACTTCCAACTTCTATATTTGATGCCAAAACCTATCAAATCAAGTCCGATTAACCTAAAATTTTGCATACAAGTCAAAAATAACACAACGAACCTATTATTACTTCGGGAATTCCATTCGGACGCCCATATCAAAATTTCCATTGTCGACTTAGAAACACCAAATTTCCAATTTCGCCAATTCAAGCCTAGTTTTACCACGAACCTCCAAATCACATTTCGGATGCGCTCCCTAGTCCAAAATCACCTAACGGAGCTAACGAAATCATAAAAATCCAAATCCGAGATCGAATACTAAAAAGTCAAAACTTGGTCAAACCTTTCGTATTTAAATCTTCAAGCTGAGAATTATTCTTCCAAATCTATTCCGATTATCCTGAAAACCAATACCGACGATTTACTTGAGTCATAATACATCATACGGGGCTAGTCATTCCCGAAAACTGGCGAGCAAAGTGCAGATGCTCAAAACGACCGGTCGGGTCGTTACAATATAATAGCCAATATATAATTTCATTCATTAAGGTCATATGTATCGACCTATAGTTATTCATAAGTCCTTGGACTAAAGTTATAGTCATATGGCCTATGTTATACATAGCCAATAAATAATTTCATTCATTAAGACCATATTGGCCGTTTATATAGTAGTCATTATATTATTTTATATACATACATCCATCTCTTTTTAATTTATCAATATTCTTTTATCTCTATTAGACTTTCATGTTGCATAGATTTTACTTAATTTATGTGTTTTAATTTATGAAGTTCGTATTGAGATATTATCTCAATATAGTATTAATTGTTTTTAATTATACGATCATGGATGAAATTTTTTGTTACCTCGCACGTTTTGTTATGTTACTTTCAATTCGTCTACTAATAAATTCACAAATTAGTGAAAAAATAGGTAAATACTAATTATCAATAATACCACTATGGATTTAAATGACATCAAATATTTATAATTAATGAAAAAATAGTTTACATTAGTTTGTCACAAATTGACTGCATTTAGTGACAAAAATAAAAGGTGTATAAGAATCACCTATATTGGTCACGGATTAACGTTTTATTTTATGACAATTGAAATTGTCATTAGTCATAGTAATAATTTTATTTTCTAAGTAATACGCAATATATTTTAGTGACGACATAATAATTTTTAACTACAAAATTATAATTATTTTTATAAAAACAAAATTTCACGACCAAATCCGATAAAAGTCGTGATAGCGTCGGACACCACTGTCAGGCGCCAAGAAGTTAATTAGATCTTTATTTACTCTTGAAATCATCCCTTTTCATTTCATTAAATAATAATTAAAGTACTTCCACGGAGTAAACAATAATATCTTTAACACTTTTAAATAATGAATAAATCCCATAGTCATCCCAGAACCCGGTGTCACAAGTGCATGAGCAAATTTCTAGGAAACAAATGAAAAACAATAACTGTCCGGAATGCAAATAGGACAGTGGGGAAAACACAACACAATACTGTGAAGAAGACTCTGCTGGCTGCGGGTCGTCTCGAGAGGTGCAACTCATCTAAGTTCTGTATCAACTATGTCGTTGCGCCAAGCTAGGCCACTAGCCATACGTGTGCATGTGCAACAAAATGCACATCAAGTGTAGTATGAGTACAAAAAAAACAACGTGTACCCAGTAAGTATCCCGCCTAACCTCGAAGAGGTAGTGACGAGAGGTCGACTTTGACACTTACTAGAGGCCGAATTAACATAATTAAGTGTGACGCTATGTAAGGATGTCATAATTAAATGGCAAATAACAGCAGGAACGAACAACTTCTTTCATAATTAAACTTTAGTTTCCGCCATTTCAGTTGACCGTTCATATATCAAGACATTTGAGCAGTTCAAATCAGGGAGACTACCAAACAAGTAGCATGCGTAGATAATGCCAAGGTCGTACGACCCGATCCAACCTAAATGTAAACTGTGCACTGCCGAAGGGTCGAACGACGCGAATCATAGATGCATCTACCAATCTGTCGTGACGTACGACTCACTTCCATGAGAGTAGTAAAAAACATCACCCCACTCGCGGAATAAATTTGCGACGCGGTTACACATAGATATAATAGAGTTATGTCGCTCGCGAATCATGTATGCGACACAGGTACTCATAGATAAACATATTCAAACGGTCAATCCATACTTCATCAGGAAAACAATTACCCAAGGATATGACAAATTTCCCTTTTAATGACCAAGAAAATGGTGTTTAATATTTTTAGAAATTCTTTTGCCAAATTCGATAGGATTTAAGCATTTTAAGTTTATCGGTAAAATTTCAAGTATGACAAGTAAGGCATGCTTTTGGGTCCTAGACTACCCGGACATAAGTATAACAGTAGCTACACACGGACTCTCGTTACTTCGTGCGTATGTTACTCCCACAAACAGTAGCACATAATTAATTAATTCACCTATGGCGACAATTCCCTCTTACAAGGTTAGAAAGGAGACTTACCTCGCTCCGAAGTTCGATAACCGGCATTCTACGCCCTTCCGAAGACTCAAATCTATGCACCTCGCTCCAAAGCTAGCCAATAATTATGCAAACCCATGAATGTATACTCAATTACTCATAGCAATTCAATTTATAACAAGTTCTAACCTCAATACCAAAGTCGATAGAAATCACCCTCGGGCTGTGCCCGGATTCTTAAATTTTTCGAAGATAAAGTTTACCCACAACCTCACAAACTCAAATATATAGTTTACTCTCATTTCATGCCAAAAATCGTGATCAAAATCTAAGAATACCAATTTTCTAGGTTTTCCTCAAAATCCCAAATTTCTATTAATTTCCATGTTTAAAACATATACGAAATCGATGTATTGAACTCAAACTAGTAAAGACCGCTTACCTCATGCTTGGTTGTGAAAATGACACTCCCAAGTTTATCCAAATCGGCTCCCATGAAAGAAAGGGGTTGAAAATAATCCAAACCCCGATTTTAAAGAACCTCACTGCCTCCATCCTTTCCGCACCTGCGGTCACTTGACCGCTTCTGCGGTTCCGCAGGTGCGGCCCCAACTACCGCTTCAACGGTCTTCCATAAGGCCCCTTGCTTCGCTTCCTCTTCCGCAGGTGCGGTCCCAATTTTGAGGTAAGATGATCGCATCTGCGGTCCCAACATTTTCCCTTCTCAACCGCATCTGCGCTTCTTTTGTCGCTTCTGCGGCTCCGCACCTGCGGCCAAAACCTCGCAGGTGCGGTCACACCAGATGACAACAACCTTCAGCCTCTTCTCAAATCCCATTTTAGATCTGTTAACCACCCAGAATCCACCCGAGGCCCCTGGGACCCCCTCCAATCACACCAACCAGTTCCAAAACATAATGCAGACATGCTCGAGGCCTCAAATCACATCAAACAACGCCAAAACCATGAATCAGACTCAAATCCAAGTTTAATGAACTTTAGAACTTCCAACTTCAACATTCGGTGCCGAAACCTATGAAATCACGTCCGATTGACCCCAAATTTTGCGCACAAGTCACATTCAACATTACAGACCTACTCCAACTTTCGGAATCGAAGTCCGACCCCGATATAAAAAAATTCCACTTTTGGTCAAACTCCTCAAAAACCTTCAAATTTCTAACTTTAGCTAAATGACTCCAAAATGACCTACGCATCTCGGAATCCACTTTCAAACACGCTCCCAATACCTGAATCACCATACGAAACTATTCCTAGACTCGGAATCCCAAATGGACATCGATAACACTGAAACACTCTTCAACCCAAATTTATGAACTTCTCCCAATAATGCCAACTTCCAGAATAGACGCCGAAACGCTCTCGGGTCATCCAAAACCCAATCCGGATATACGCCCCAGTCCGAAATCATCATACGAACCTGTTGGAATCTTCAAATCATGATTCCGAGGTCGTTTACTCTAAATCACCACCTATCCAGTCCTTCCAACTTAAAACTTCCGAAATGAGAATTCTCTTTATAAATCAACTCCAAAACTCTCGGAATTCAATTCCGACCATGGGTACAAGTCATAATACCTCAAGTGAAGCTGCTCATGGTCTCGAACTGCAAAAAAACGTGCAAGAGCTCAAAACGCCCGATCGGGTCATTATACAAAGTTGTCACACATTCATACATTTAGGGACAAAAGACTTTATTGCATATAAAAGGCGATCATTAGTGACAAAATTATAGTTGTTTAACCATGAAATATGTATAACTTTGGATACATTTGGTATTGCACTAATTAAACTAAATAATTGATGACAATCGTTTCCTCAACATTAATAACTTTTTCGGTGACGAAAACAAACAATCAGCTACAACTTTTAAATAGTTTTTTCGACAAACGAGTTTGTCGCAAATACTATATATTTGAGAATGAAATAAATTTTGTTATTAATATAAAGTTTTTTTAGCGACGAAGCACTAAGTTGTCTTTGTATACTTTTAGTGACCCAGTTTTAAAGATGAACCATTGACGATTTTATTTTCGTCACAATAATCTGTTGTGACGAAATATGAGTATTAAGTGACAATGATTTATCATTGATAGTCAAATTTGTTGTAGTGATAGTTTAAACGTATACGTATTTCCTCTATATACTATGTGTACGTTTTAATGTATTTTATTTGGTATAGTAGGTGTATATGTGCATTAAATGTTTTATGAAAAATGATGTAGTCATGCATGTGTATATGTGTAAGAAGCCTTGGGAAGGTAATACAACTAATATAATGAGAGAGAGTTGTTTGAAAACATTGAATTAAAACAAAATCTGCTGAAGGGTAGAGATGGAAACGAAAATACACAATTATCCATTATGCCCTCAAAAGTCGTGTGAAGTTACCATAATTCCCTCATTCTGGACATTTGGGCCATTATTAGTGTGGCCAAATATATTTTCCGTTCATTTATTTGTTTATTTATGTAAGTGTGAGATTCTTATATGAAGCGTCTATTTCAATTATCAAATCCCGTCCTTGGCCCCCACACCCAACTCCACCATCTAAAATGTCATTTAAAGTTGTATAAATTCATTCAAAGTCTCTTTATTCTTCTCCGTTATCTCCTATCACATCTTGAACTTGTTTCCAACCGCTGTTCTTCATTAATTCTTTAATATTCTCTTCCTTGATCCTTAATTTGTGGTAGTGTCTGTGGCTGAAGTTGTAAAAAGATGAGAAGAAACTGTAACTTAGAGCTGGGGGTGGCATGTGCGCCGGTCCGGTCCCTAAACGGGCCAAGTGGGCCGGTCTCGTGGGCCGCGGTCCCGAGCCAGTCCTAGTCCCTAAATAAACATGCTTAGGGATCCCAGTCTAAACGGTCTCTTGTAGGAACCGGTCCGGGACCGGGCACACGAACTCATGGTCCCGGGCTAAACGAGCCAGGCCCATTGGCTAATGAGCTAAGTGGGCCCAACAACTAAATAGTGATTATTTTAAAAAATTAAATAGAAATTAGAGACAAAAATATTTTTTAAGAAAAACATCTTAATTAATCAACTAATAGCAAATAAATAAAACAAACAAAACTATAATATTAAGACTTTAGAGTTCGAACGAGCTTACCGAATCCACGAACAACTTGTTGAAAATTGATTATCGCTGAAGACTTCAATTCACAAAGTTCACAATTCTTTCACAAATTGTAACAACAATATTTTTTTTACTAATTTTTGGAATAAAGTAAGCAATAGTTACAAGTATAGAAGAAAATTAGAGAGAGATTGTGATAGATTGGTATTGATTTTGTTATAAAAATGAAAGAATGAAGGGGTATTTATAGTTGAAAATAGAGAAAAGTAAAAAATTTGGGATTAAAACAAAGTTTGGAGGGGGGGGGGGGGGGGGGGGGGGAGGGGGGTGATGACCCAAAGGGTCATTCTATGAAAACATAATTAATTCTAGGCTTACTAGCCCTAAAAAGACTAATTTTAATTACCTCGATTAGCGTGTGCAGTCCGGGCATGAAACGGGAAAGCTTTTATGTGGAAATATGAGAAATAGTAATTTCTAGAGTTAAAATTTTGTTTTAGTTGACTTTGGTAAAAAATTTTGGTAAACGGACCCGGATCTGTGTTACGATGATTTTGGAAGGTCTGCAGTAAAATATGGGACTTGGGCGTAATCCCGGAATTAAATTCCGAGGTTCTAAGCCTTAGAAAATAATTTTTGAAGAAAATTATTTTGTTGGTTAATTCAAGAAATAAAGAAATGAAATAATATGTGAAAATTATGATATCGGGACCGTATTGTGGTTTCAGAGCCCGGAACAAGTTCGTTATATTGTTTAAGTCATATTTGTGAAGTTTCATGAGAATTAGAATTTATTTGACGTGATTTGGACGTCCGGTTGAAAAGTTAGAAAATTTGAGTGTTCTTGAGAAAATCATGAGTTTGTTGAGGTTAAATTCATAGTTTTTGATGTTATTTTGAAGGTTTGATCACACGAGAAAGTCCGTATGATGTTGTTAGACTTGCGTGCATGTTTGGTTTGGAGCCCCGAGGGCTTGGGTGAGTTTCGGATAAGTTTAGGCTATGTTGTGCTTGTTTTTATGCTTCATCGTCGTTTCTTCAAGCATAAATGATACCATATTAAGAAAATGAGCCCCAAATTCAGTTAATGTTGAACCATTAGATCCATATTGTAATTAGGGATACATAGGAAAAAGAATCATCGAATTTGGACATCGTATGAAGAAGTTATGCTCATTTCCGTGTCGGAAAAATAGTGCTGATTTCTGGTGTGCCCATTTCGCAAATGCGAATTTTTTGTCGCAAATGTGACTTTTTCCCAGCCTTTCCTTGATCCCAATTGCGAAGGGTTTCTTCGCTTTTGCGAGGGTCGCAAATGCGAACCCTGGGTCGCAAATGCGACATCTGCAACTTGTTAAGTGAGATTTTAGATGGGATTTTCACCCATTATTTAATTTTCTCAAACCCTAAACCTCCATAGGCGATTTTCCAAAGACCCAAACTTTTCCAAATCATTGGTAAGTGATCTCCAACTAATTTTTTTCAATTCCTAACAACTTTTAACAAGATTACAACAAAATTTCTAGAGTTTTCATGGTAAAATTTTTGTTTTTGGACCTCGAATTGAGGTCGGATTTCAATACCAATTGTATATCCGGGATCGGGGGAGAATGGGTAAACAGGTTTTGGTTCGAACCTCGAGTTTAGACCAAGCGGGTCCAGGGGTCGATTTTTGAATTTGGACAAGAAAACTTAGGAAAACCATTATTTTTAAATAAAGATGATTCCTTTAGCTATGATTGATAATATTGAACCAATTGTGATTAGATTCGAGCGGATTAGAAACAAATTCTGAAAGAAAGGCCTTACTAGAGCAGTGATTTACTTGTGAGATCGAGGTAAGTGGTTGATTTAAACTTGACTTGAGGGAATAGGAATCCCCAACTTGATTGTTATGTGAAATTGCATGTGTGTGGTGTATAGGTGGGGTGACGAGTATCTATGCACAACCAAATTGTCTGTTCAACATGATCCCTTTCCCGTTTCCAATTATTTGCTTCCTGGCTTAATTATTTTATGATTATTGATGGTTACATGTCTATTTGGATTCGTTAACTTATTGTTTAGTATTGTTTGAAGTATTTTGGAAGTGTTGGTTGTTCCCTTAGTTTTGTTATGATACATAAAGATTGAGCTGGTTGTAAGTGTTACATTATACATTTCGGTTGGTTTCGCTGTGTAGTTATAATTGGTGAAGTTTTTGAATAGTACAGTTTTCTGTTTATGATAATTGAGATTTAAATATTGTGAAAGGTTTGGAATTTGATTTGTGAAACTTTATTATAAATAAAGAGATGAAATGTGATATGTCTGGTGGGAGCGGGTTGCACGCCGCAACAAGGAGTGATAAAGGTGGACATGTGGGATCTGGTTGCATGTCGCAACAAGAGAAATAAGGGTGATATATATTTAGGGAGGAGAAATAAGGGGGGACAGGTGGGATCGGGTTGCACGCCGCAACAAGGAGTGATAAAGGTGGACATGTGGGATCTGGTTGCATGTCGCAACAAGAGAAATAAGGGTGATATATATTTAGGGAGGAGAAATAAGGGGGGACAGGTGGGATCGGGTTGCACGCCGCAACAAGGAGCGATAAGGGAGGATATTCATGTTTTATTGTTTATAAATTAAAGGTTGGAACACACATTTTTGTATTGTCATTATTTCATATTCTGCTCTTACTGTTATTTAAAGTGAAACTTGTTTTGTTTACAATTGTTAAGACATAAATATGGTAAAAGGCTTTGACTTAAATTGTGGAAATCCTTTTTAGAAATAAAATGACATGATATGTATGGTGGGAGTGGGTTGCACGCCGCAACAAGGAGTGATAAGGGTGGACAGGTGGGATCGGGTTGCACGCCGAAACAGGACCAATAAGGGTGATATGTATAGGGATGAGCAATAAAGGTGGATAGGTGAGAGCGGGTTGCACGCCGCAACAAGGAGCGATAAGAGAGGACACTTATGTTTACTGATTTTTCAAAACTAAAGATTTGAAAACGTACTGTTTTACTCTATTATTTTCCGTATTTTGCACTTACTTCTATTTTAAAGCAAATTTTGGAAATTTGGAAACTATGTGAATATTTGGTTATAGCTGAGACCTTTTTAAAAAACAAAATTCCGCTAGGCAGGGTGCCTAGGGCTAGTTTTTATATAGCTGAGACATGTGAAAGGCAGCTGAGTTATTTTATTTATTGTTGCAGTTTATTGTTTTGTTTAGTTTAGAATTTCTTTCTTGCTTTATTATATATATGTTGTCACAGGTTATGTTATAAATGCCCCACCGTAGCCTTGTCACTACTTCGTCGAGGTGAGGATCGACACTTACTCAGTACATGGGGTCGGCTGTACTGAAACTACACTCTGCACTATTTTGTACAGATCCAGGTACCGGCCAGCGTTAGGAGATGTTTTAGTGGCCCGCATTCATCATTCAGAGACACAAGGTAGATCTGTTGGCGTCCGCAGATTCCTGGAGTCTTCTCTTAGTCTTATAGATATTGTTTTATTACATTCAAAATAGTTACATTATTTCTTTCAGCCCATTATTTGTAGTATTCTTTAGTAGTTTGTGAGTTGTAACACCAGACCCTGGGTAGTTATACACTTAGTATTAGTTCGTGGTTTCGTTTCATCACATCGAATATTATTCCTGATTGCACTTATTGGAAAGTATTAGATTTCCTTCCTATTTTACATTGTTCTTTTGTGTTTAAGTAAACTTATATAAGAAAATGGTTAATTTAGTTCTAACATTGGCTTACCTAGCAAGTGTGGTGTTAGGCGCCATCACGACCCCGAGGGGGGGGGGGG
>ML282245.1:105920-156718 GCA_005239495.1 Nicotiana undulata | reverse complement strand
CCCGGGGGGGGGGGGGGGAGGGTGGTTAAATGTCTATTTTCTAAATAGCCAACGACAATTTTTTAAATCCCAACAACTCTTTTTAAACGGCTAGTTTTTTTTTTAAAAAAAAATTACCGTTTGGCCCGTTTGGCCCTTCAAGTGACCGGTACGATCCCGGTCCTAATGGTTCCTAGTAAAGAACCTACCCACTTTCCACCCTTACATGGAGCTAAGGTTGTTCCTCCTTGTTTTTCAGCTTTTTCTCCTAAAGATGATACTACGATCCCTTACTTTTCCATGTAAATCTCTCTCTCTCCCTCCCCCCTCCCCAACCAATTGAATTTTGAAGTTCAATAAACCCCTTTTTATGTGATTTCATTTATATTATACTCCCTTTGTTTCAATTTTTGTGATGCACTTTGATTGATAGAGAATTTAAGAAAAAAGACTTTTCAAACTTGTGATTGAAAACCAACAAAAATATTTGTGTTTCTATAAATCATCTTGTATACGGTCAAAATTGGGCTCACTGGATTTTGTATAATTAATCGAGACCTGGATGGTAGGCCGATGATCGGTCCCGTATTAATCGAGACCAGGATGGTAGGCCGATGATCGGTCCCGTATTAATCGAGACCAGGATGGTAGGCCGAGGCCGAGGTTGGGTCATCACACCAACCAGGATGGTGTAATGACCCAAAGGGTCATTTCTTTGAAAACAGACTTAATCTAGGCTTACTAGCCCTAAAAAGACTAATTTTAATTACCTCGATTAGCGTGCGCAGTCCGGGCGTGAAGCCGAAAAGTTTTTATGTGAAAATATGAGAAATAGTAATTTCTAGATTTAAAAATTTGTTTTAGTTGACTTTGGTCAATATTTTTGGTAAACGGACCCGGATCTGTGTTCCGACGATCTTGGGAGGTCCGCGGTAAAATATGGGACTTGAGCGTATGCTCGGAATCGAATTCTGAGGTCCCTAGCCTTAGAATTTTTTTTTTTTAAGAAACTTGTTTTGCTGGTTAATTCAAGAAATAAAGAAAAGAAATAATATGTGAAAATTGTGATATCGGGCCCGTATTGTGGTTTCGCAGCCCAGAACAAGTTCATCATGTTGTTTAAGTCCTATCTGTGAAGTTTCATGAGAATCAGAATTTATTGACGTGATTTGGACGTCCGGTTGAAAAGTTAGAAAAGTTGAGTGTTCTTGAGAAAATCATGAGTTTGTTGAGGTTAAATTCGTAGTTTATTATGTTATTTTGATGATTTGATCGCAGGAGAAAGTCCATATGATGTGTTTAGACTTGCGTGCATGTTTGGTTTGGAACCCCGAGGACTTGGGTGAGTTTCAGATAAGTTTAGGCTATGTTGTGCTTGTTTTTATGCTTCATCGTCATTTCTTCAAGCATAAATGATACCATATTAAGAAAATGAGCCCCAAATTCAGTTTTTGTTGAACCATTAGATCCGTATCGTAATTACAGATACATAGGAAAAAGAATCATCGAATTTCGACATTGTATGAGGAAGTTATGCTCGTTTCCGTGTCGGGAAAATAGTTCTGGTTTCTAGTGTGCCCAGTTCACAAATGCGAACTTTTTGTCGCAAATGTGACTTTTTACCAACCTTTCCTTGATCGCAATTCCAAAGGGTTTCTTCGGTTTTGCGAGTGTCGCAAATGCAAACCGTGGGTCGCAAATGCGACATCTGCAACCTGTTAAGTGAGATTTTAGACGGGGTTTTCACCCATTTTTCAATTTTCTCAAACCCTACACCTCCATAGGAGATTTTCAAAAGACCCAAACTTCTCCAAATTATTGGTACGTGATCTCAAACTAATTCTTTTCAATTCCTAACAACTTTTAACAAGATTACAACTAAAATTCTAGAGTTTTCACTGTAAAAATTAGGTTTTGGGGTAGAACTTAGAAATTTCAAAATTTGGTGAATTAGACCTCAAATTGAGGTCGAATTCCAATTCCAATTGTATATTCGGGATGGGGGGAGAATGGGTAAACGGGTTTTGGTCCGAACCTCGAGTTTAGTCCAAGCGGTTCCGGGGTCGATTTTTGAATTTGGACAAGAAAACTTAGGAAAACCATTGTTTTTCAATAAAGATGATTCCTTTAGGATATGATTAATAATATTGAACCAACTGTGATTAGATTCGAGCGGGTGAGAAGCAAATTCTAAAAGAAAGGTCATGCTAGAGCAGTGATTTGCTTGTGAGATCGAGGTAAGTGCTTGATTTAACCTTGACTTGAGGGAATATGAATCCCCAACTTGACTTCTATGTGAAATTGCATGTGTGTGGTGTGTAGGTGAAGTGACGAGTATCTATGCACCACCAAATTGTCTGTTCAACATGATCCCTTCCCCGTTTCTAATTATTTGCTTCCTTACTTAATTATTTTATGATCATTGATGGTTACATGTCTATTTGGATTCGTTAACTTATTGTTAAGTATTGTTTCAAGTATTTGGGAAGTGTTGGCTGTATTTGGTTTTGTTATGATACATAAAGATTGAGCTGGTTGTCAGTGTTATCTTTTACATTTCGGTTGGTTTCGTTGTGTAGTGATAACTGGTGGGAGCGGGTTGCACGCCGCAATAAGGAGTGATAAAGGTGGACAGGTGGGATCGGGTTGCATGTCGCAACAGGAGAAATAAGGGTGATATATATTTAGGGAGGAGCAATAAGGGTGGACAGGTGGGATTGGGTTTCACGTCGCAACAAGGAGCAATAATGGAGGATATTCATGTTTTACTGTTTATAAATTAAAGGCTGGAACAAGCATCGTTGTATTGTCATTATTTTATTTTTTTCTCTTACTGTTATTTAAAGTGAAACTTGTTCTGTTTACAATTGTTGAGACATAAATATGGTGAAAGGCTTTGACTTAAATTGTGAAAATTCTTTTTAGAAATAAAATGATATGATATGTCTGGTGGGAGCGGGTTGCACGCCGCAACAAGGAGTGATAAGGGTGGGCAGGTGGGATCGGGTTGCACGCCGCAACAAGAGCAATAAGGGTGAAATATATAGGGAGGAGCAATAAGGGTGTATAGGTGGGAGCGGTTTGCACGCCGCAACAAGGAGAGATAAGGGAGGACACTTATGTTTACTGATTTTCCAAAAATAAAGATTTGAAAACTTACTGTTTTACTCTACTATGTTTCGTATTTTGCACTTACTTCTATTTTAAAGCAAATTTTGAAAATTTGGAAACTATGTGAGAATTTTGTTATAGCTGAGACCTTTTTTTTTATAAATAAATCCGCTAGGCAGGGTGCCTAGGGCTAGTTTTTATATATATATTAAAAAAACAAAGCAAAGTATCGTGTTGTCTTACTAGGAGTAAGACGATAACATATGACTACTACATAGGTCCTATTATCAAATTTCCGATTTTGAGACCCAAACTTGATATTACAATATGAACTAAAACAATTATAATTGATACTATGTAAACCTTGCACTGAAACTAGCCCTTTACAGTAGGTATATTCTACTTTGTCCAAATTTTGTATACCATGCTGCTGTGTCAAGATGAAGTTCTGGATACGTATGATCCACCATTTATATGTATTTGAGTTGCAATTCCATCTGTGGTCATCTGCTGCTACTGTCTCTGCCCAACTCCTATGAGTTGTGTTACCTGTATCTCTTCTCATATATATTTTGCGGTTGTTGTGTCTGTTAATGTTTGGTGTTTTTCTTTGCTTATGTTTCTTGTGTGTCCAGCTGAATGTTTTTGTTGAGATCCTTGTTTTGCTCCATTGAGACATTTTCTTTTGTTGCCTCGAGTGTCGCCTTAACTCATATTCCTTGTGTATTTGATTAGCATATTTCTGGTTGTGCCTTTGTTGCTGCATTGAGCACCTCTTGTGCTTCATGAATTGTGTGACATTATAGGTGAAATCAGTCCCTATATCCAGCCTCCACCTCCAGGTTTTGGCATAATAAATGACACCTAATTTCGTCACACACCTCCCGCTACTATGCTTATGCATATCATTAACTCTCTACCAATGGAATGAGCACAACGTGCTAATACCACCAACTGATAGTTCATTAACAGATATGGCATAGATATAGTAATGGCACCTACAAAAAAGAACACTTCGTTAGTAGTAAAAACTGTATCCCCTACCCCAAACTAGCCATTTCGCTTCCAGCTTGCTGTGTTATCTATTCTATTTTGCCCACTTCTCTTAAACATTTTGGGCAATACTGTGCTCCTTTATTCCTGCTTCACATTACTCGTTATTGCTATACTATTGCCCATGTTTAATGTCCTCACATAGTTCATTAAAACATGGGGCAATAGTACAGTCCACCAAGAGTTTGTGCAGCTAATGTGGGATCCCTTTTCTTGTCTTTTGTGTCCAATTCGATTAGGCATTCTGGACACCCCATCTTTTTATTTTATAGCATAAACATGTCTCACCCTTAGACTCCATAATTCTATATTCTCTAGTCCCTGCTGCCCATTTCTCTTATACATTCTGGACAACTCAATCATCTTATTTGTTTCCATTGTGCAGTAGACTTGTCTATGACCTCCAGTTAGAATTTCGAGCTGTTCAGCACCTCCATCCGCCTGGCTCACTGAATCCCTATCCTCTTCCTTAATACTCCTTTGATCTGCTTCTTTTGTTACCTTATCACCTCCCAGATGCAGTTTCTCACCCCGGCATGCTGCCTCTAGTATGTAGGTTCTGATAACCTGTCTTTATTCAGTTCTAGCTACCATGTTTATATCTCTCTTTATATTCCTATCTTTGGGTTGAGTACTAGGTACCAATACCACCAAATGAGAGGTCCATAAAGAGCCATATATAAACATAGTCTTAGTATCTGCAATAAACCAAATCTGTTAGTGTAAAAAATTGTTACCATACTCTTCTCTAGGCAAATTTGAGTATGATAATAGCTTATGATACCATAAGTTGTTCCTTCATATAACATTCCCTTTGTTCTTTCTATTTCCTTGCAACTTTGACTCTTATATATGAGCATTGTGTTTTATCTTTATTTACGATTCTCATACTCTGTATGTCCAGATCCATAAAATGAGTTGCTTCAATATGGCCAACATCTAAAGCATAGTTTTCCAAGTGATCTGCTAGCTTTTTCTCTCTCTGAATATATGTGTTATTATGAAATTAAACCCCTCCTTCAAGTACATTATTTACTCCACGTGCTCTACAATACTCCATGGTGGTTTCCACAGGCCCTCAATTATGTTTTTCATCATCAGAGAATCTGTTTGGAGCCATATCTGTGGATAGTTCATTTCCCTGCACATTCTCAATGCCTCCACAATTGCAATTGCCTCAGCTTCATTATTTGATCCCTCACCAATTTCTCTGCCCATAGCATACTGCACATCACCAAGTTCATCTCTCAAACAAACTCCAATGGAGCTTCTCCCAGGATTTCCTCTAGCTGCCCCGTTTGTATTTTCTCTGATCCATCCTCTCATAGGTGGTTCCCAGATTATATTATCATATGTCAATTTTGGAGTATAGTTTTCAAGCATCAATATCATATCCTGCCATTTGTGGGGCACATTGAGTCCTGACTTTCTCAATTTTACCAATAATTGCAGAGTAGTGGATACTTGATAGACCACTCGATTAATAGATAATGCTTCTCCATACTTTAGGCCATTTCTCCTTTTCCACAACTCCCATACAATACATACTGGCAAGGCTTGCATAATGGGCTTAATTCTGGGCAATACAGGTGCAGTCAGCATTTTATTATTGCTTGGTGAAAGGCCAATCCCTCAACTGCAATTCCAGCTCTCTTTAGGAAATATTTCCATACTGTACTTGGTGCGATGGATGAAAAGAAACATTGGACCAGTGTTTCTTCCTTAGTCTCAGCACAACACCAACACCTCGATGGCATTGAGTAGCCTAGCCTGCGCATGAAGTCATCAAGAGGCAGTTTTGCCTTCCACACTTTCCACATAAAAAAGGCTATTCTGAAAGGCAAACCTTTCACCCAAATCATCTTGTATGCTCGTTTAGGATCATCTCTCCTCCTAAGATAGTCCCATGCCGACTTCACAGTAAAATTGCCCTTTGTTTCTAACATCCAGTATGGGGAGTCTAAGTCATTGGACAACACTGGAGGTTTCACCTTATCTATTATGTGTGCTGCATATTCTTCTGGTAGTGCCTCCCTAGTCTTTCCACATTCTAGTGCCCATTCTCGACTACATCATAGACATTATGAATGTCTTTATCAATGCCAAACTCTGCTGGAACTAGGAAATATAGAGCGCCCAACCTTGTCCAGTTGTCATACCAAAATAATGCAGATCCCATTCTAGGGGCCAAGAAATTTTATGTTCAATTATGTCCCTACACTCTATTATTTTTCTCCATACATGAGAGCCCCTCCTCCAAGGTACTACCACAGAGTTAATTTTCTTGCAATATTTTTGACTCATAATCGCACTCCACAAGCTTGGTTTAGTCCTGATATTCCACCAAAGTTTACAGAAAAGTGCCTTGGCTACATCATGTAATGATCTAAAACCTATCCCACCCTCTTCTTGTGTCATACATAAATTTTTCCAAGAATCCCAATGTCTACTCGTACCACCCACAGAAATGCTCCAAAAGAACTGAGCAAAGTTCTTATGGAGTTTGTTAATTACACAGCTTGGTGGGTTCACAACAACACATTTTTTTATTAAGATTGCCCTGCCTCCAATAGAGAGGAGCTTGCCTTTCCAGTTCTGCAACTTGCCAAGTACTTTGGACAGCATTTCTTAATAATACTCCATTTTCCTTCGAGCATAGAATATGGGGCATACTAGGTAGGTGAAAGGAAATTCTTCTCTCAATGCCAGTAATCCTTTCCACTTTCCTAATCACCTCCAAGTCGACCAAATGATGTATATACACAAATGATTTTCCTTTGTTCACAAGCTGTCCTGAAGCAGATTCGTAAGAGTGTAGAACCTCCATGATAAGTTTAAGTGAGGTTGCATCTGAGGAACTAAATATGATCAGTGTCGTCTGCATATGCTAAATGGTTGATCTTTGGACTCCACTTGGGAAGTCCAAAACCACGAAAATATATGTTAAGATGCAAGGAATTTAGCCCTCTAGACAGAGCTTCAGCAGCAAGAATGAATAAGGTTGGCGATAGTGGATCACCCTGCTTTACACCCCTTGACGATTTGAATAATCCATGAGGTTGTCCATTTACGAGCACTGAATACCAATTGTTCCCAACCAAGTCAAACACTAGACCAATAAATCTTTAAGAGAATCCAGTTCCCTCAACATCTTGGTACGAAACAACCATGACAACCTGTCATAGGCTTTCGTCATATCGAGCTTAATCGCAACATTTGGTCCAACTCTTGTTCTGAGCCTTATATCTTTGATAATTTCTTGCGTTAGTAGTACATTTTCTGCTATGCTCCTGCCTTTTACGAATCATGCTTGCTCCTCTGAGATTAAGTTAGGCAGCATGTCTACCAATCTTTCATGAATGACTCTTGAAAAGATTTTATTCACAATGTTGCTGAGGCTTATAGATCGAAGATCTGAAAAAGTGCTAACTTCATTCTTCTTTGGTAAAAGAATTAGATTAGTGTGATTCAAACTTTTAGGAAGTTGCTGGCCACTGAAAAAAGCTAGCACCATAGCATGAATATAATCTCTTATAATATCCCAACATGACTGGTAAAAGAGACCCGTAAAGCCATCTGGACCACCTGCTGATTCACCACTTAAACCAAACACTGCATTTCTGACTTCTTCTCTTATTGGAATGCTGTCTAATTTCTCATTTTGCTCCATAGTCACCAATGTTGGCACATGTTCAATGATATCAAAGGCATTAGGGACTGAATTTTCACAGAATTGTTCTTGATAAAATCTAACTGCTTCTGCTGCGATCTGATCATTCTCTTCTAGCCAATTTCCAGTGTTGTCTTTTATTCTTATTAGCTTTAATCTTCTCCTTCTTCCATTGACTTGGGAATGGAAGAATCTTGTGTTTCTATCTCCATCCTTGAACCATGTCATGCCAGATATTTGTCTCCAAAATTCTTCTTCAAGAGCCAAGTACCTGATCATCTTTGCTTGTACTTTTTGCATCCAAGCTCGATTCATTTGTGTAGGGTGATCTTCGAACTGTCTTTCATGCACCAAGACAACCTCCTCTAGGCTTGCAATTTTCTGGGAAATATCACCATATGTTGCACGACTCCAAGTAGACAATGCATTTTTTACTTTCTTCAATTTGTGGTTGAATAAAGTAAAGGGAGTTGCACTGACATCAGCATTCCAGTTATGCCTAACAAACTCCTTGAAAGTGTCATGCTTTTTCCAAAAATTCAGAAACCTAAATGCTTTTTTGATTGGGGCAGATTCTATATTACACTTTAAGAGCATAGGACTATGATCAGAACCTATTTTGGATAGATGAGTGATCTGCAGTCCTGGGAATGTCTGTTGTAGCTCCATATTTCCTAGGCACCTATCAAGTCTCTTGAAAATACAGTCTTCCTCAGATCGACCATTCCACCAAGTAAATATACTCCCTTTGAACCCCAAGTCTGTTAAGTTACAAGTGTTGATGCAATGTCAAAAATCATCAACTTCGTTAATATGCACTAGAAGACCCCCATACTTTCTTCTTCATCCCATATAACATTGAAATCACCCCCTACAAGCCATGGAGTGGTCATGTCTCTAGCCATTGCATAAAGGGAATCCCACAGCTCTATTCTCTCTATTGAATCGCATTTGGAATATACCAAAGTGAGAACTAAATCCACACGAGTCTCAGTATGGAATAGTTTCAAAGTCAGTTGATGCACCATGTTATATAGAATTGTGACTTCAAAAACCTCATCAATAAATGCCCAGATCTTGTTTGAGACATGGACTACAACATGTGCTAGGACAATTCTTCTTCTATACCTTTTAATTTTGTTAGCTTGTTGCATAGGCTCCATAATACCAATGAACTCAAAATGCTTTTGTCTGTGCATGGTGATTATCCTCTCAAATGCTTGCATCGTATTTACAGATCTAACATTCCATATTAGTGCATCCATCACTGATTTAATGATTTAGTTAGAGTCCTTCTTGTTTGTACTCCACCAGTAGGGGTATTGGATGGTTCTTTCAAATGTTGTTTTTCTTCCCTTTGTAGCAGACTTCACCTTATCAACTTGTCTTGGTGAGAGGTTCCCTTGCCTAGCAACAATGAGGAAGTTTTGAGCTGATGATTCTTCATCCAAGTCCATGTCTGCATTATCACCTCTGGCCTCTACATACTTTACTCCTTCTGTAGTAACCACATATTTATTCAATGGAATAGTACTCACAAGAAGATCAACAGTAGGTTTCGATGGAACAGTAGACTTCAATGAAACATAGAAATAGTAACAAGATTCAATGGAACAGTACTCTATACTGTTTCTTGTCCAGTTCTGTGTTGTTTCTTTGCTGCTTTTGCACTGTCTAGAGCTACAATTGCACTATCTTTCCTATCTTCATCACATGTTCCACCTAGATCATCCACATTGATATTCACCTCTTTATTTACCATTTCTTCTGTCCTGTTTCCTTCTATATTTGTCTGATCACCTTTGTTGGGATTCAATTCCTTGGATGCCAAATTCTTCTCCTCAGTGATTTGTTCTTGTTTTTATGTCCCATTTACACTTTGATCCCCTTCATCATCTGCATCACCTCCCAACTCTTCTTCACTTTGCATCTCATAAGGTATTTCCCCTTCTTCTGAGTCAATTTCAGTTTGATCTACCCATAGTCTGCCACCTTTCCAGTTGATCCTCTTATTGCTTTTAAACTTCTCATAGTCTGCATCCTCAACCTGCTTCTTGTCATTATTTTTGGTCATGTCCCTTTCTACTCCATTGACTTGTGTTGGTACTTCTTGGCATGATGTACTAACTTCCACCACAGTTTCTTTGAAAGTTCTGTTCACCCATTGTGCTGTGCTTTCCTTGTTCTGCTGATCCACCATGCTTTTTCCTATGTGTTCTGCTTGCTTTTGCTTACTAGTTTCCATTTGATGTTGATTTGCATTTGTTGCAACAGAGTTCAAAATCTTACCAGCTGTAGTAGGATTCCCATTGTTACCATTCTTTATCTTGTCATCCCTAGGAGACTTAGGATTGAATGCTGGTGCAGTAGGATTCAGAGCTATTGTCTCCTTAGTAACATGTCTGATTTCTTGCCCATAGTTTTCCTCAGTTAACGCTATTTGATTGTTCTCATTACCCTCACTATTATGTACCTCCAGTATGGCAAATTTGTTAGCAGTTTGAACTTGTCTTGTTACCCCTGCAGTCTGTTTGTCTACTGTGACAATCTCTTGTCCAGTTTTAGTCACTCAAGATGGTGCTCTCTCCTTACTTTTTCCTCTATTATCCCTAACCTCCTTCCATTGTTGACTTACATTACCCACTACCTTGCCACTTGAAAGAATCATCAAATGAGCTGTTTCCTTGTACTTTTCTGCATTTGCTTCAATCACAATATCCCTTGTAGCCTGTTGATCCTCATTCCTTGTTTCCATGAGCTCAGGGTGAATCCTCCAGCATTCGATCATATCATGACCCTGCAGCTTGCATTCTCTACAATACTTGGGTAAATAATCGTATTTGATATTTACCCATTCTGTTCTAACCTCAGAAGTTGCTTCATTAACAATGTCCATACGAATCTTCTTAGGCAGATCAGCAAGGAGATCAATCAGTACCTTCACACGTGCACAACTAGGTCGTGTTTTATTAATTGTGGCTAAATCAGGATGGAGGGGCTTACCTACTGCTGATACTAAGGAAAATAGACACTCCTTGACAAAGAAGGCAGGTAGCAAATTGGGAAAGGATATCCAAGACATAACTTTGGAGGTTTCTTCTCCAACCTTGAATTTAGAACCATACAACAAGGTTCTAAATTGAAATTCCTTCCCTAGCTTGTCCTTGATATAATATACACTCTTCGACGAAAATTCAATAAAATCTTGCCATAATGTCAAACGTACCAATAGATGCCTATCCCTAAGATATCCGATATTGCATTAACCTTTGACAGCACATTGCATAGGGGTTATTCAACGTAATTCTTGCAATTCTGGCCAGCCATAAGAAACTTTGCACACGACTGCATATTGCAAACCTTCTATAATGTTCATGCGCTCAACTTCTGCTTCTGAAAAATTGACCAGTGGTTGTCCTTGCAAAAATGATGCTCGTCTGAATGGAATTGACTCCATAGTCACTACACGATTTTGCATGGCATTAATCAACGTAGGTTTCACTGCTTTCGCATAATCCATGGGTTGTTGTGAGTTGAGGGCTGGGCTAGGGTGGGGGGTGTTTGTGGGGGCTTCCAAGCCGTTGGTGGAGGCTCACCACCGGCAAGTGAGGCCATGGCAGTGGTGAAAAAACTAGGTTTAGGCGTCAGGAATAAGGTTTTTTTGCATGAGAGAGAAAAAATGCTAAGTTCTTGATGGCTTTTTCAAAGTTATAGCTGAGACCTGGAAAAGGCAGCTGAGTTATTTTATTTATTGTTGCAGTTTATTGTTTTGTTTAGTTTAGAATTTATTTCTTGCATTATTATATATATGTTGTCACATGTTATATTATAAATGCCCCGCCGTAGCCTCGTCACTACTTCGTCGAGGTTAGGCTCGGCACTTACTTGGTACATGGGGTCGGTTGTACTGATACTACACTCTGCACTATTTTGTGCAGATCCAGGTACCGGCCAGCGTTAGGAGATTTTTTAGTGGCCCGTATTCATCATTCGGAGACACAAGGTAGATTTGTCGGCGTCCGCAGATTCCTGGAGTCTTCTCTTAGTCTTATAGATACTGTTTTATTACATTCAAAACAGTTACATTATTTCTTTCAGCACATTATTTGTATTATTCTTTAGTAGTTTGTGAGTTGTGACACTAGACCCTGGGTAGTTATACACTTAGTATTAGTTCGTGGTTCGTTTCATCATATTGAATATTATTCCTGATTGCATTTATTGGAAAGTATTAGATTTCCTTCTTATTTTACATTGTTCTTCTATGTTTCAGTAAACTTATATAAGAAAATGGTTAATTAAGTTCTAACATTGGCTTGCCTAGCAAGTGTGGTGTTAGGCGCCATCACGACACCGAGGGTTGGGCATTTAGATCGTGACGGGGAGAGGAGGGGGGGAGGGGGGGGGTTAAATGACTATTTCTAATAGCCAACGACTATTTTTTAAAGCCCAACAACTCTTTTTAAACAACAATTTTTTTAAAAAAAATAAAAATTACCGGGGGCCCCGTTCGGCCTGCCAAGGGGCTGGTCCGATCCCGCTCCTAATGGTTCCTAGTCAATAACCGACCCACTTGGCCCACTTTCCACCCTTACTTGGATCTAAGGTTGTTCCTCCTTGTGTTTTAGCTTTTTCTCCTAAAGATTATACTACGATCCCTTACTTTTCCATGTAAATCTCTCTCTCTTCCTACCCCCACCCCAACCAATTAAATTTTGAAGTTCAATCAAACCCTTTTTATGTGATTTCATTGATATTATACTACCTTTGTTTCAATTTTTGTGATGCACTTTGATTGATAGAGAATTTAAGAAAAAAGACTTTTCAAACTTGTGATTGAAAACCAACCAAAATAGTTGTGTTTCTATAAATCATCTTGTATACGGTCAAAATCGGGCTCACCCGATTTTGTATAAATAATCTAGACCAGGATGGTAGGCCGAGGATCGGTTCCGTATTATATAAGACGGAGACATGAAGACGCGTACCAAGCTTGAGATTCGAAGGACCAATTGAGATCGAGACCAGTTAGGATCAAGACCAAATGGAATAGATAAGACCGAAGAAAGCCTACTAACGAAAAGCCGAGATATCCGTGACCGGGCAAGGATCGTGGTAAAAATCACGGCACGAATCAAATCAAGAACGATTATTTGTCCAATTATGAGATTTTCTTCTGTATTAAGAATTGTACCACAAGTAGAATTCCTCTACTATATAGGGGGGGGGGGGATTCTAATTATTTGTAATCATCACATTCACGCATAAAAAAGCAATACAATACATTTTCTCTATTAAGCTCTCTTATTCAGCTGCAAGTTCATCTTTTTTAATTATGCATCCTTTGGTTCGAGGACGATCAAGCTCGAGGGCCAATCAACATTTTACATCAGTTTGCTTTAATTTCATAGTCAATTTCTAACATTGATTCTCATATTCGTCAAATTGTGCCAAATGAAATCACATATCCTTAAAACCAACTATTAATTTAATTGTTATCCAATTTTAAGGGTAAAGAGTTCGGTGCCCACTGTGGGGCTAAGTGACGAGCTTGAAATACACATTTAAATATGCTCGCTAGTCGAATATAGTAAATTATAATATCGTATCCACAGGGATTGGAGTTAAATAGTTATTATCGTAGTTTGTAGCTAGATTTCTATTCAAGATGATCAATAACTGAGAGTTATGTGATTTAAAACTAAAATTAACTAAGAGTCTAAAGTATTGACTAATGACAAACAACACAAGTAGTAGGCAAAGAAAGATATCAATTGGGAGAAAATAGGGTTGATTGGATAGGTGCAAGACAAATGTTTGGTATTTAACTCTAGATAATTCACTTCTAATGTTCAAGTGAGTCTCTCTAATTCACTTGGTTATTAGTTCAATTGTTTAGTATAAACTCCTCTCTCGATTAAGTGTCAACTTCACAAGATAAACCAATTTTAAGCATGTGAAGTTATGCAAGAATTCATAATGGATTGGTCTTTAGGAGAACCTCTCACGATTATTCTCTTAACTAGACTCAATCAACAATTCAACTAGCCTCTTTAGATTACTAAGAAGAATTAAAGACTTCAACCAACAAAATATAAAGCAACAATATCACAAGTTATGCCTCTCGCGATTACATGAACAAGTGAATATAGAAACAATGATTAAAACATTCAAAATGATTCAATACATAAAATTAGAGTTAATTATCCACAAACAAGTATCAATACACCAAACCCACCATGCCATAAAGAAGAATTACTCCATGAATATGGAGAAATTTATCACAATTAAGTTTAAGTCAGAGGAAAACATAAAACATCCAAGCCCTTGTCTTGAGTAAGGATGAATGGTGAAATCCTTGTTCTCTTGATTCTCCCTCTTCTCCTTAGCTTCCTTAGGTCTAAATTATGTCAAAAGTCCTCAAAATACCATTTTCCATGTATATATACCAAGTAGCATCGGGCCCAAATAATTATACCTTCTCCTACGTGAAAAAGGACACTGTTCGCGGACAGTACGTGTGTGGTCGTGCACCTGGGAATGGTGCCCACGCACTTTTCACACTTTCTACCCCATATGCGCGGTTAGTGTGCGGCCGCACACTTGCCGCGCACTCTTCACCTTGTTCTGTTGGGACTTTGAATAAACGTAAAACATAAAAGTTTTAGTCCTTTTAATTAGCTTTCCAAAAATATATTGTGGAACCCAAATGGAGTTCAGAGCAAAATATTATGCGCATTTTACTAGTCGGTGCGCAATATACCTGCTCGATTCTTCGTTCTGTTGCACTATCATCCGTTAATCCCCGAACACGATCCCCGCTTAATTCCTTGGGATTTTCCTCAGACTTCAAAGCTCCAAATCACTTTAATTCATTCCATAACATCTACATAGATCGGTATCAATCCTTCGAGGCATAAAACACACCATTAGTGCAAAATAATAGCGGTTAAAGCTCAAACTCAACTAAAGTGCAGTAAATTGGAATGTAATAATCGATTAAAATATGATATTATATCCTACCATCAATACTAAAAATTTAAAATATTGCTCGTCGTCGATAAATCAAACCACACTTTATATAGACACGGCCTTACTAAGAAACTCTCCTAATTCATTACCGCAAGAATATTTAAAATAGACTAAGCACAATAGTGTAACATCTTTACCTCAATATTTGACTAACAAGTACCATGCATTATTCACAACCTGCTCACTTACTCTAATATAGAGGTCAACGATATTACCTTTCCTTCATGAATCAAGTTCCCTCACACAACAAAAAAGAGTAGTTCCACACACAATAAAATTTAAGAATGATTAGGAACTTCAAATAGAAAAAATTCACTCACTCTTAGAAACAACATTCATATGCCACAAAAGATGAACCATAGGCTTGCTCGTAGTGTACTATTCTACTACTTGAGTTCATTCAGTTAAGGATCAAGTATGACTTTAAACTAGTTGTAATGTAGGCTATGGGATGCGTATGATACATTTAGATATAAGAGTGACTACACCTCTCTTAACACTTTAATACATACATTTTAACGGTCGGAACCCCATGCTTATGTCAAATCATAACTCCACCTTCACATCAATATGCATTAACTCTCTTGTTCTTTAAGCACAATTACATCAAGAGTCACCACTATCAAAGAATATTTTGCACAGTAATACAAATTGTTTTTCTTTCTTTTCAATTAAGTGGCATACAACATCTTTTTTCTTTCTCTTTCAATTCAAGTGGCATACAACATTTTTTTTCTTATGTTTTCAATTCAAGTGGCTCTTACTTTTTCAAAACAATGCACCTTTCTCCTTATTTCAATAGTTCCACTCAAAAGCCGAACTAACCACCCCACACTTTATTTTTTACACAGTTCATAACAATTTCAAGTGCTCACGATAAGTACAAGGTCCAAATAGGTCAATTCAAACAATTGGGTAAGGCTTGTAAAGTTGTTGCCAAAGAAACATGATTACATGCTCAAATGGTTTAACTAAGAGACATAACAATTAGGTGGTAAAAGAATATCACTGACTCAACAAAGAAATGCCTAAATCACTTCCTAGATTGAACAAAATTACCATTTAACTTTGTCAACAAACATGGCAAATTCTAGACATCAAATGCAATGCATAGAATAATACAAAACCTCAAACCCACATGGCACATAACTCACTCAGGATTGGACTCATCAAGACACTCTAGTCAAAGAAGTTAAGCAAATTTAAGATCATACAATTAAAGATACTTATACAATAGTCAAAAACCGAGTCTAAGCGTCACATTTAAAGCACTCACTATTCTCAAGGTATAATAAAGTCAAGTGATATTTCATTCAATTAAAATTATAGCACAAGGTTTCCTACTTCTAACAACCAAAATCTAACTACCCCCGGTTCAAAGAAAACCCTTGAAAAAGAACCGCAACGTAAAGAAAAACCAAGGGGTAGTTATTACACTACCTAACAAATTAAAACCTTTTTGTCTTTTGCTTTCGACGTTACTCCCTCAAGAAACCCGTCGAATGCTATCCATCATCGGAAAAGTAAATTTTTTCTAAAAATATTATGTTTTTTTTCAATTTTATTTCTATTTCTAACTACTACAATTAACAAAAAGGAAACTAAAACATACATACAATTATCCCCCACCCCACACTTTAAGTTGTGGCATATCCCATGACACACAATTAAAAAGCATAAGATGGAGGAAACTTCCCTGAACTTTCTTCTTTTCCAAGAACTTATGAACTCCACTCCTAATTTTGAGTTCATTACTTGTATTCTCTCCTTGGGTTTCTTTATGGAGCTCATTAAGCCCAATTCTTATGAGGATAGCTGCAAGACCCGTTTCTTTCTTTCTTGTTTTCATCTTGAGCGGTGTACTGCTCGTTCGTGGTGATCCTTAATTTGTTTCTGCATTCTTTCACAGGATCAATCCATGTATCTTCCTATAAATACCCCAAAATAAAATTCACACGATCAAGGTTAGAATAAGAAAACAAAGAGGAAAGGTTAAGTGAATATTCCTCTGGTCTGTCCAAGACCATTCGTTTCTCATTATCTTCTATTAAAGGTTACAAATATGGAAAGGTGGATGGGCATTTGAACTCTTCTTCCGTTGTTTCACACTCAACCACAACCTTATTCTCAATCATCTCAACTGAATCAGAGTCTTCTTGTATCGTCAAAATCTCCCTCTATAGACGGTTATCCTCTTGAGTAGGCTCATTTTCGCAAGGTATCTCCTCTATATATTCCCCATTACAACGCAATGTGCTTTCGAAAAGTGTGCTTATTATTTGACTCACTTGCGTTGTTAGGTTGTTAATGGCTTCATCATCTTGTGTAAATCTCTCTACCGACTTATTTATGAACTTCTACACAAGCTCTTCCAAACTATCATTCTCCCATTGAGGTGGTTGTCTCACTTCGCTTTCACTATAATAATGGTATTCATCCCACCCAGCGTCAAGATTGTTCACATATGAATTCTTATACTTGTACGGACTAGAAGCAGAGTGAGACTGTTCAAAATATGAACCATAGGAAACATACATACATGCTTGGCAGTCAACCCATAGATGATTTCCACTGCATTTAAAACACATAGCAGACCGCTGATAATATTCAGCTGCTAACTCATCAACCGTTTTCTTAGGCTGGTTGTACTCCATCTTCAATACATTTAGAGTTCAATATCTAAAGTATCTTCTCCACTTTTAAGGCACTAAAAACAAATCTTGAAAAGATGTTAAGTAATAAATAAATAAAATAGAAAGGGAAAAAGAAAAGAAAAGAAAAGAAAAACTAAAACCTAATTCATAAATTAGCACACAAACTTTTCAAATACTGTTGATTGCCAATCCCCGACGACGATGCCAAAATTTGACGAGCTTGAAACACACATTTAAATATGCTCGCTAGTCGAATATATGAAATTATAATATCGTATCCACATGGATTGGAGTTAAAAAATTAGTATCATAGTTTGTATCTAGATTGCTATTCACAGTGATCAACAACTGAGAATTATGTGATTTAAAACTAAAATTAACTAAGAGTCTAAACTATTAACTAATGACAAACAATGCAAGTAGTAGGCAAAGGAAGAAATGAATTGGGAGAAAATAGGGTTGAATGGATAAGTGCAAGACAAATGTTTGGTATTTAGCTCTAGATAATTCACTTCTAATGTTCAAGTGAGTCTCACGAATTCACTTGCTTTTAGTTCAATTGCTTAGTAGAACCTCCTCTATCGATTAAGTCTCAACCTCACACGATAAAATAATTTTAGGCATGTGAAGATATGCAAGAATTCGTAATGGACTGGTCTTTAGGAGAACCTCTCTCGATTATTCTCTTAACTAGGTTCAATCAATAATTCAACTAGCCTCTTTCGATTATTAAGAAGAATTAAAGACTTCAACCAACAAAATATAAAGCAACAATATCACAAGTTATGCCTCTCGCGATTACATGAACAAGTGAATATAGAAACAATGATTAAAACATCCAAAATGATTCAATACATAAAGCTAGAGTTAATTATCCACAAACAAGTATCAATACACCAAATCCATCAAACCATAAAGAAGAATTACTCCATGGATATGGAGAAATCTATCACAATTAAGTTTAAGTCAGCGGAATACATAAAACATCCAAACCCTTGTTTTGAGTAAGGATGAATGGTGAAATCCTTGTGCTCTTGATTCTCTTTCTTCTCCTTAGCTTCCTTAGGTCTAAATTATGTCAAAAGTCCTCAAAATACTATTTTTTCATATATATATATATATATATACACACACACACTAAGAAGCTTCGGGCCCAAACAATTACACCTTATTCTACTCCTGGACAGGACGTGCGCGGTCGCGCACATGGAAGGGTGCCTGCGCAATTTTCATAATTTTTGCCCCATATATGCGGTCAGTGTGCAATGCGCAATTGCTGTGCACTTTTCACCCTATTATGTTGGGAATTTAAAAAAATGTAAAACCTAAATGGTGTCACCATTTGAATTATCTTTTCAATAATATATTATGGAGCTCAAATGGAGTTCATAGAGAAAGTTTATGTGTATTTTACTAGACAGTGTGCAATATGCCCGCTCGATTCTTCGTTCCGTTGCACTATCATCCGTTGATCCCCGAACACGATCCCGACTTAATTCCTTGGGATTTTACTTAGACTTCAAAGCTCCAAATCACTTGAATTCATTCCAAAAAATCTACATAGCTCGAAATCACTCCTACAAGGCATAAAACACATCATTAGTGATTGTCTGGTACTAATTCTTATAACACATACCGCTTTACGCTTATTATCGTAAGTGTATTTGATTTCAGGATCACCATGTCCAACTCTCTAACAGTACCCACACACGCAACAATGGCCTTGGTTTTCATGGGGAAAACAAAAAACGTAGCCGCCCTAGGGAACGAAGTACCTCAGCCTGGCCTCTAGGGAGTACCGATTGCAGAACCCATCGATGTCAGTTCCCCTATTGCCCTGAATGCGAATTTGGGCGTCAACCACAAAAATAATGTTTGGAGAGACGTTCGATTAGCCGGTCAGAATACACAGGGCTGAGAAGACGCTCGAGTCAGCATCGAGTAATATTTGAAAATGTAACGACCCGGTCGGTCGTTTTGAGAGTTAACGCCTCGATCCCCTAATAATTTATTCTCCAATATTTATTTATGCTTTTGAAACTTTTCGGGACGCTGAGTGGTTAGGAGGTATTTTTGACACATAGTCCATAAACGTGAAATTTAGCTTTAGAAATCGGGTCGTAGTTAGAACTGTGTTAAGACGGAATGAAATTTCGTTGACTCCGTTATCTCCTTTGGGTGATTTCGGGGTTAGGAGCGTGTTCGGAATGTGCTTTCGAGGTCTGTTGTAGATTTAGGCTTGAAATGGCGAAAGTTAAAATTTCGGCGATTTAGGCCGATAGGTGAAATTTTGATATCGGGCTCAAAATGTAATTTCGGAAGTGACAGCATGTCCTTAATGTCATTTATGACATGTGTGTAAAATTTGAGGTCATTCAGATGAGTTTTGACGTGATTCGACATTGAATGTGGATTTTAGAAATTTCATAAGTTCTTAGGCTTGAATATATGCATAATTGATGATTTTGATGTTATGAGGTGTGTTTTTAAGGCTCTACCAAGTTTGAATGAGGTATTAGGTTTGGTTAATAGGTTTGGTTGAGGTCCCGAGGGCCTCGGGTGTATTTCTGATGCTCAACGGGTTAGATTTGGACTTAGGACTTATCAGATTTTTGCTGGTGCTGGTTTCCTCTTATGCGTTCGCGTGTGGTTAGTCACGAACACGGAGGCTTATTTTGGCTCAAGATATTTTGTGCTACGCATTCGCGAATTGAAGGGTGCGTTCGCGTAGATATGGCTAGGCATTGGATCGCGAACGCGGGGTTTGAAAGTGTCCACATAGCTATAGGTTGGGGGCAAAGGGGTTTGGCGCTTCCTCTTCGCGTTCGCAAGCCCTGGAGCGCGTTCGCATAGAGCTAGGGAGGCTGGGGTCCACGTTTGTAGGCCCTGGACCGCGTTCACATAGGGTTAAGTCTGGGCGCGTGTTTCTCCTCTTCGCATTTGCGACGCTCCCTCCGCGAACGCATAGAACACTTACCTGGGTAGAATGTTAAAACCCCAATTCAAGGGTTTAAGCCTATTTTCACATTTTTGAATTTGAGAGCTTGGGAAGGGCGATTTTTGGAGACTTTTGCACCTGGGCAACTTGGGTAAGTGATTTCTACCCAACTTAGATCAAATTCCATGATTCCTAACTTAAATCTAGTCTTTAATTTCGTAATTTTGGTGGAAAATTTGGGAAAATTTGGGTAAACTTCATAGACCGAATTCTTGCGTTTTGAGGTTTTTTACATCCGATTTGAGAGATTCTTATATGGTTAGACTCGTGAGTGAATGAGAGTCCGGAATATATAATTTTTACCCGATTCCGAGACGTGGGTCGGGGAAATTTTCAGGCGAATTTCCTAATTTCGCGTATTTGCTTCAAAATAATTAGATATTTTGATTCCTTACAGTGTTATTTACATTATTCAATCAAATTGAATAGATTTGGGCCACCCGGAGTCGGATACTCGTGGAAAGAGCGTGATTGTGGGTTGAGTAGCGCAATCGAGGTAAGTGGCTTGCCTAACTCCGTGTTGGGGATTTCCCCTTAGGCTATTTGATGTTATTTGTTGATTTGGTGACGTGTACGTGAGGTGACGAGTACGTACACGGGCCCTTGGTTGCTAAAATTCTCTTTTCCATTACATGACACTACTTATTTTCACTCATATTACACCGTTTATTGTACTATTTAGGTAGTCTAGATTAGAGAGAAACATGTCTACCTGACTTACTTGAACCCCTCTTATATTCTACTATGTGTACCATGCTTAGGTGGTTTTATCCTTATTCTTGCCTGTTAATTATCTTGATTTGTTTGAGTAAAATTATATCCAACATACACCTGCATTGCACATTTAAATTGGGACTACAGACTAGATTCCGGGAGCTTTCCCCTTGTACTGCATTGCATATTTAAATTGGGACTAACAGACGAGATTCCGGGAGCTTTCCCCCTGTACTACATTGCATATTTAAATTGGGACTATAGATAAGATTCCGAGAGCTTTCCCTCTGTACTGCATTCATATTTGCTATTGAGACATATGTTGTGCTGAGCCGAGGGCTCTCTTTTACTATTCCTTGCAGTTTACCGTTTCTACTATTTTACTTTAGCTTATTATCTATCTCTCCTTATATTTTTAACTGTTTTACTATAAACATCTAGTAGAGCCTTAACCTGACCTCGTCACTACCTGACTGGGGTTAGGCTTGGCACTTACTGGGTACCAATTGTGGAGTACTCATGCCCTTTCCTGCGCATGTTTTCCATGTGCAGATCCAGGTACCAGTACACAACATTGTGGCTAAGAGTATTTTAGCAGCTGCCAGGAGACTGCGAGGTAATTGTGCCGCGTCTGCAGAATCCCTCGAGTCCCCTTCTACTCTAGTATAGGCATATGAGACTTATCTACATTTTCCCTTATTCCATTGTATAGAGCTACATTAGTACAGAGCTTGTGACTATTGTGACGTTCCGGGTTTTGGGAAGTCAAAGTTGTAAGAGCCGAGCAGATGAGTTATATTCTTTTTTCTTCTTCCTTTCTATTTCTATTGTTATATTGCCTTATTTTCCACATGTTTTAGGCTTACCTAGTCGTAGAGACTAGGTGCCGTCACGAGACCGTTCGGAGGGTAATTCAGGTCGTGACAAAAATGTTGCAGGATCAACAAGATGGCATAGCGCAACTCCAAAGTTAGAACCACGCACCGAGTAGGGCTGAACCCGAGCCCTCAGTGGAAGTTGTTCACAAGGTCGAACCAGTACCAGAGAGGTCAAATATGAATGAATTGGGGACTGACCCCGTAACTATGAAAATTCTCAAGGAGCACACAAGGCGAATTGAATCAGGGGAGAAGAAGATTGAAGCAAATGACAAAAAAGTAGAAATGTATAACTCCCGAGTTGATCAAATTCCGGGGGCACCTCCGATTCTGAAGGGTTTGGATTCAAATAAGTTCATACAAAAGCCTTTCTGCCCGAGCGCGGCTCCTAAGCCCATCCCAAAGAAATTCCACATGCCAAAAATTTCCAAGTATATTGGAACTGCCGACCCCAATGAGCATGTCACTTCTTACACATGCGCAACAAAAGAAGAACAATTTAGAGGATGATGAGATTGAGCCCGTTCTATTGAAGAAGTTCAGAGAAACATTATCGAAGGGGGCGATGATATAGTACCATCATTTGCCGCCCAACTCCATTGATTCCTTTGCCATGCTCGCAGATTCCTTCGTCAAATCACACGCCTGAGCCATAAAGGTCGAAACTAGGAAGTCCGACCTCTTCAAAGTGAAGTAGAAAGACAACGAGATGCTCAGGGAGTTCGTATCTCTTTTCCAGGTGGAATGTATGGACCTACCACTGATCGCAGATGATTGGGGCATCCAGGGTTTTACTCAAGGGATAAACATACGAAGTTCGGTGGCCTTACGATAGTTGAAATAGAATTTGGTCGAATACCCAGCTGTAACATGGGCTGATGTGCACAATCAGTACCAGTCAAAAATCAGGGTCGAGGATGATCAGTTAGGAACTCCTTTCAGGTCCGTTTATCCAAACAGGCTCGTCGGCAGAATTCAAAGGGATATCGATAGAGAAGCATGATCAAACAGAGATTGGTATCAACCATATGGTGGAGATCGGAGAAATAGTGGTCCTGGACTCAACCCCGTTTGAAGTGAACGAAGAAATAATCCAGGACAGATCTCCCGAGGGCTCATGAGTAAGTGTGGTATCTACTGAAATGTCGAGGCCACTGAAGCACCATGACTATCAGAATAAAACTTCAACGTCAATGCATCGGCTATGGTATCATCCATCGGGCGAATCAAAGACACCAGGTGGCCCCGACCCCTACAGACTGATTCGACCCAGAGAAATCCTAATCAAATGTGCAAATATCATGGCACTCATGGCCATAGAACAAAAGACTGCAGACAACTGAGGGAGGAGGTAGCCCGTTTGTTCAACGAAGGGAATCTTCGAGAGTTCTTGAGTGGTCGGGCTAAGAACCACTTCAAAAACAGAGATTTAAACAAACATAACGAACAAGAAAAGTCACAACACGTGATCCACATGATTGTTGGAGGGGTCGATATTTCTCAGGGGCCCATATTCAAATGCACCATGGTATCGATCACGAGGGAAAAACGGACTCGAGACTAAGTACCGAAAGGGACCTTATCTTTCAATGACGAGGATGCATAGGGTATCTCACAATCCCACAATGGCGCAATGGTAATATCTGTTCTTATGAATAAAATTCAAGTTAAGCGTGTTTTGATTGATCCAGGTAGTTCAGCCAACATTATTCGATCGTGGGTCGTAGAATAGCTCGACCTACATGATCAAATTTTGCCCGCGGTTCAAGTTCTTAACTGCTTCAACATGGCAAGAGAAAGTACTAAAGGTGAAGTTACTTTACTAGTGAACGTGGTCGAGACTGTCAAGACCCAAATTGGAGGATCATGACTAGCACCCGGGCCATACTAGCCGTGCACCAACGTACATTTTATCTAACCTTCATATTATCTTTAAGGGCCGACAAGATCAATATAAGTGGTAGATATGGATTATGAACACCAAACAATGAAAGATAATTGAATGAACATGCATAACATGGGATAACAAGATTGCCAAGAAACTACATGTAAGTTAGGAGCTACCACGCTTTCATGAAAGACTATATAAAAAAAATCATCTGACAAGGCATACCAAACTATACATCAGCCGACACATGTCTATGAGCCTCTCAAGGAGCATAAGTAATGCAACATAGCCGGAACAGGGCCTCGACAAACCCATAATATCTATAACAAAAATGCATACCAAGACCACGGCAAGACCGGAGAAGGGATCTCGCCTATAACCGCTGAACTGGAAAGCCTAATGTGGTGGGGGAGCTGCGTCTACCTGTCTATCTGGACCTGCAGTACGACATGCAACGTCCACAAATAAAAAGGATGTTGGTACGAATAATGTACTGAGTATGTAAGACATGAAAGCATAATAAAGAACAATAATGTAAACAGGGATAGAGAATATACAACATGTAACATCTGGGTACCTCTGAGGGCTACTGACATGAAATGTGTGATACATACATATATATACATAAACCTTTAAAACATCCGCCTCTATGAGCATCATCATCACCATATCGTACCTGGCCGTATTAGGCTAGGTAAAACGTAGCCGACCACGTGGAACTCGGTAAACCCAATTGATCAGTGGTTGCACAATAGGTGGCATACCCGACCGACTATAGCGCGGATCGGTAGGGTAATATATATATATATATATATATAATGCATGTAAGACTCATTTGAATCATATTCTGAATCTTTCGGAGTGACGTAAGGTCGATATTCTCCGTACACGTTATTAGGATTAACTCTTCATCAAGAATCTTATAAGAATCAGGAAGTACCAACAACATTGATAACATAAGAATAAGAGAAGAAACCTCAAGATCAATTGTTCCATAAGTAGGGAAACAATGTAAGTACTGATAACTTCTAAGAGTAGAGTATCTTTGGAAGCTCGTTCATTGCATTATGTATAATGGGAGTCGTGAAAAAGAAGGAACGAGATAGACTCACATACCTTGTATATACTTCCCAACCTCAAGCTATGCAAATTTCACTACTCCTTAATCTACACTAAGAGAAACGACACTATCGTTATCTTTTAAGCGTCATAACTATTATATATCGACCAGAACCTATTTTACGATGAAATGGACACCACCTCCCCTATATATATGACTTCACACAAGTCAAAAAAATCACCAAACATCCCAAACAACATCAATAATAATCATATTGAGCCTCCCAAAATAGTCCACACACAACCTAATCAATTCATACATAAGATGACCACCGTAGTCATGTCAAACGACCCGGAAATGTTACAACGAATGACCAGATCACAACCCTACATCTATATTGTGTTTATCCTTACCCTTCCTCCTCAAAACTCCACAAAATAGTAGTAAAACACGCAGCCCAACAACAACATAAAACAGTCCGCTACAAGTGAAATAACTCGAACTCACGGCTTCCGATCACCATCCCGTGAGTTATAACAATTAGGGAACACATTTATCAACATTCCTTGATATGTAAACAATTAAAAACATATATTAGACGTTTCTTAATTATGAAGTACCTTCCAAAACTCTAACTACAAAGAAAAAGGAGAGGATGTATAATGACACTTACGTCGTAGGGATCGTCTTGATGTTATCGCTTCTCGATTTCATTCCCGGGATGATAATCGTCTTTGAAACACTAGAAGAGAGCTTAAGGATATGTTTATGGGTGTTCTCTGGTCTTGTTATTCTTAAAAATGAAAAGAAATACGACCTAAGACTTATATATATCAACTTTGGAAAAGTCGAAGAGGTGCTAGCTTGGCACCCTAGGATTGGTCCATCTTCCGACGCTTATATCTTTGTATCTCGATGTCGTATGAACGAACGGTTAAGAGAGTTGGAAACTAAATTTCAAAACCTTAATTATTGTATATAATATGTCCCAATAAGATCTCATATAACACATGAAATGTATTGCTCAAAAAGCTCTAGTGGTCCACCTACTTGTCACTTATGATGTCTGCGCAGTCTCGCGAAACTGCAAATATCTCTCTACTCCTATGTCGTATCGGTGAAAGGTCTAATGAGTTAGAAACTATACTCATAGATATTAAATTTGGTTGGTATATCATCCAATAATTCCAAGTATATTGAGACAAAATATCAGTTACATTTGACCTAATATTTAGCACATTATGAGTGTAACTTGTGAAGACCTTTGCAAACTTTTGTTCCACAACTTGCTTGACTTCAAAACGTAGAACACAACTATCATACGATAAAAATTAAATCATATCATAACCTCCTTATCATGTAATGAACCATTGTCTCACCCTAAAGTACGTGTTATAACATTCCAAACTCATCGACTTTCGACGAAACTTATTTTCTTCAATTGGTTTAGCTTCTAAGATTTCCAACCCTCTTGGTACTCGTTATTCATGATCTTCAATATTTGTAACCTCCAAGGTAACCCGATTAAATTACTTTATATGCTTCCAAATATAATCTTATTTTTGAGCTTACATCAATTGACTTACGACGTACTCTCACGTACGAAAACATGGGATGTAACATCATTCCACCCTTTGGAACATTCGTCCTCGAATGTTGGATAATGCACTTATCCATATCTTAGGCAATAACTCTTACGAATACTTTTATATTGTCTTTGCCATCTAGGGAGTTGTTCGTTGAATAAATCCAAAGGCTAGGGCATCCCCCTCTTTAGTCCTCTTACTCACTCCACGACTTGTGGTCGAAATTCTTCCAATCTTGTCACTGTTTCTACTTTCTTTCATGCATCCCGGACGATTCTAACCTCGAATGTGCGCCAATGTGACTCTTATCTCCTTTTTTGGTTAGCTTTTAACCCATATCTAGGCTTCACTTTGTGAACATATATAGTACTATGACAAGCTGTCCCTCTGGGCACCTATAGGTGTACTAAGTTCTTTGATTGGTACTTTGTTGAGCTTACAACTATTGCTATATCTTGCTTCATGGCCTTAGTTATCTATACTTATGGCTTTACCACAACTAGTTAGGTCATACTGTACTACAACTCTTACTTCAGTTTATTATTATCGAGGTTTGCTACCCAAATCAAGGTTACTCTCTCATTGCTTATCCTATATGTATAAATCTAAGCCATTTAATGCTTCCTTGTTATTGTTCATCTTAATAATGACAACCTAATCTCATCTCATATTTGTAACGTTCATCCATATATTGTTGATTCACCTTAATGTTGATCTATAATATACCACTGATAACCTGAAACCTCTTATGTAATATATCGTCACTAGGGCTAACGTCTCATCGGGGAACATCTGAAGTGATTTTACTGCTCCACTTAGGGACGATACTATAATCCAATAACTGTATTTCATAACATCCCAATGTGATTCATCCTATGGGGGTATTCAAATCCCCTTCAGTTCATGAAAATCACTTTTCTTTGAATCATTACCCAATAAAATGACTAAACGTCATCCTCTTATCTATCACAGTTACACCCTTATCCTACAACTAGGGAAGCATTCCATCTATTCTAAATTCTCCTAGTCTTAAACTCCCCTGAGTTCACTCATGCTATACTGAGCTTTTTATAACTTTATGGAAACCATCAGCTCTATTGTTGTGATGGGTGTAATCCCGAGGACTTACCTATTCTTGTCACCTTCTCACCCACCTTTTCTTATCCTTACTCCTGTCTAGCTAAAACCTTGTCTCTCCATAATACTTTAGCTTGCAACCTACATATATCTATTTATACTACTTGTGCCCTTCCTTTTAACATGCTAGCACCATAGATTTCCTTTCATGCCTTCTAAATTGTCTTTAAATGTAAGCAATTACTCTTCATGGTCGTTCTGTCACTTGCTACATGTATACTTGGCTTGTCTTAGTGCCCACGAATAGGGGAGTTCCATGTAACTCATATGATCTCAATTATCAACTTTTGATTCTTTTGTTCTTCCTTTTCATTAGCCACGATAGGTTTCACTTTCTTATGGAGTGCATACAACATTATAGTGAGACTGCTTTTACAAGACCATTTCTTCTTTAGGTCACTATGCTTATGTTAAAGCCTGCTTCATTATTTCCTCAGTTGGTCTTTCGTTGCAGTGCTTAGGGATGAACTTCTGACTCTTATAAAGTTGCGACCTTATTACATTGTATACCCCACGGTATTCCTGATGTTCTTACTCGCCTATCATTATCCTTAGTTACTTACCTCTGTGCCCTTGTGCTCGTAGGGTTGCTTCTGAATTGAAATTTCAGTTGTCTCCCTTGTGGCACTCTCTTTTATTTCCATAACACTCATATTGTACCTTCTACTACCCCAACTCCTTTCTGAATATTTCTCGAGGATTACGATGTCGTATCTAAGAGACTGAATTTCTTATGCTGGGTTTCACTACGTTTATCTTGCATGATCTAATGATTTGTCTGTATCCTCCTATCTAGCCATAACTAGGCTCTTCCTGAATCAACTACAGACTATCCGTTGGTCCACTCTCATATCTGTATTTTATGTAACACCTCTTGGGTTCCTTTGTCTTAACTCACCTCTCGTACGGTTCCTTATGTATCAAGTGTTCATTCACACTTATTTATCAATATCATTGAGTGCGAAAACCTTATTGATTCTCCCCGGCGTCATGCTTGCATAATGTACTGGAGTCATATTATGTCAGTAGGATATGAATAAATGCAACCTCATTCCTTTCACCTTTTTACCGCATTCTTCCTTTACCATTCGATTGTTACCTCTTCTTCTTTGGCATTTTTTTTCCACATCTTCACACACATATTACTCGCCTTGTGGTAACCCTTCAACACCAGGGATAATTGAATTTCTTATGCACAAAAGTGACACCTTGTGTAGATGGCACATCTAGTCCCTTAAGCTTAACTATGTTCACAGTGGTTGCTTTAGGGAAGCGTCTTCTTGAATGGTCTTTAAAGGTTATTCTTCTATTGTTCATTCTATTACTGTCGAAACACGATCTCTGAAATGATGCCGACTATTACCGATTCCTTCGGTCTCTAATTCATGTTCAGTTCATCTTGTTCACTAGCCCATACTAATTCTATTACTTTGAGGGTCTCACTCTTCCTTCTGGTAATCATGTTTGAGTCGCCAACTCATTTCCCAAAATGAGGGTATGGCTTTACATCTTATACTTTTATTGTCTCAAGGCATGCCTCCTCTTGTCTTTTCCTTCACTTGACTATAGACTATGTCATCGTGTCATATTTTTATTTATCTTTATCACTCATTTATCACATCTTACTCATAATGTTTCATTTACAATCTTCTTATTCTCCTGCTAATATCTCTGTTTATTACCTTATTCTATAGACTTCAACAAAACAACCTTTTGCTTTTAGATCCCCTTGCACCATCTCATTGGCCCTTGGGTCGACTAACATTCCCTCTTTACTAGGGGTAGGAGTCATCCTAAGGTAAATATTCCTCCCTTCTAGGATATCTTCTGAACTTCCTGAACATTCTAGTATTAATATCGGACTGTATTATTCTAGAGTGACCATCTGGCTATCTCCCAATGAGAACTATTACCATGTCCTGCACTACCCTTCAAAAATGTTAAATAATGATAACAATCTATCCACAATTTTTGGTTATTCTAACCTAACTGGATCCTGATATCCTATCCTTCTCTTAAATTATTTCAGTTAGCTCCCATAGGGCATAATTGAGACGGGTATGGCCAATTGTACATACCACTATTACAATTATAGGTAATTCAATATGCTTGTATTTCTCCGTTTGAATCGTAAATATTGAAAATCTTCATTAACTGGGCACCTCATACCCTTCTTCATCTTGCTTCTTTTTCTTGTTGAAACTTGTATCTATCTTCTGAATCTCTCATTTCTTTTCACCATAGGGGCGGATAGATTTTATTTGCCTTAAGGATCCTTATCATGAGGCTTACCCGTTTAGTACACACATAATCTACAAAAGACCTTACATTTACTCATCATAGGCATCATGCAAAATTGAGTTCCTCTAACTCAACTCTTTCACAGCCACATGCAATCCCTTACCAACCGTCTTTCTAGATGTATGCATCGCTTTTCCCTTTACTAGTAAGAGGCAAAGATCATCAACTTTTAGTCATCTATCTCGCCATCTTGTGGCTACTGAGAATGAATTAAATCAGATGGTTCTATTTCTAAATCTTTCTGTTACTTCGAAAGTAGCTGCTTCAGCTTCAGCCACTCGAGCCTCCGGCTTGGGCGTGGTGAAGTAAGGGGTCAGTGAGATTGACCCCGATCAGTGCAGTTAGATAGTTAGAGCTAGTCCTTCTGGCAGCTGGAAAACAACCTTGTTAAAGATATTGGGAGGAAGATTGCAAGTCGTATTATAAATAAGATAGAATTGAGGAAATTGAGTTCTTACGACTGAGCTCTACCACACGATCTAGAGTAAGAAGAAATAGTAACAGTCCTAAATGCCATGTACCCTCGTTCTTATAAGTGTGGTGCACAACACACCCATAAAAAAGACTCTACTAGACACGTCTCATAGACAACCCCTAGGACAGACCTGCTCTGATACCAAGTTTGTCACGACCCAAATTGGAGGATCATGACTAGCACCCGGGACATACTTGCCGAGAACCAACGTACATTTTATCTAACCTTCTTATTATCTTTAAGGGCCGACGAGATCAATATTAGTGGTAGATATTGATTACAAACACCAAACAATGAAATATAATTGAATGAACATGCATAACATTGGATAGCAAGACGGCCAAGAAACTACATGTAAGTTAGGCGTTACCACGCTTCCATGAAAGACTATACAGCAAAAATCATCCGACAAGGCATACCAAACTATACATAAGCCGACACATGTCTATGAGCCTCTCAAGGAGCATAAGTAATGCAACATAGCCGTAACAGGGCCCTGACATACCTATAATATCTATAACAAAAATGCATACCAAGACCACGGCAAGTCCGGAGATAGGATCTCGCCTATAACCGCTGAACTGGAAAGCCTACTGTGGTGGGGGAGCTGCGTCTACCTGTCTATCAGGACCTGCAACACGACATGCAGCGTACACAAATAAAAATAACGTCAGTACTAATAAAGTACTGAGTATGTAAGGTAGGAAAGCATAAGTAAAAACATTAATCTAAACAGGGATAAAGAATATACAACTTGTAACATCTGGGTACCTCTGAGGGATACTGACATGAAATGCGTGATACATACACATATATACATAAACCTTTAAAACATCTGCCTCTGTGGGCATCATCATCATCATATCGTACCCGGCCGTAATAGGCTCGGTAAAACGTACCCAACCACGTGGAGCTCGGTAAACCCAACTAATCAGTGGTTGCACAATAGGTACCATACCCGACCGACTATAGCGCGGCTCGGTAGAGTAAAATAGATACATATATATATATAATGCATGTAGGACTCATTAGAATCATATTCTGAATCTTTCGGAGTGACGTAAGGTCGATATTCTCCGTACACGTTATTAGGATTAACTCTTCATCAAGAATCATATAAGAATCAGGAAGTACCAATAACATTGATAACATAAAAATAACAGAAGAAACCTCAACATCAATTGTTCCGTAAGAAGGGAAACAATGTAAGTACTGCTAGCTTCTAAGAGTAGAGTATCTTGGGAAGCTCGTTCATTGCATTATGTACAATCAGAGTAATGAAAAAGAAGGAAATAGATAGACTCTTATACCTTGTATATACTTCCTAACCGCAAGCTACGCAAAATTTCACAACTTCTTAATCGACAATAAGAGAAACGACACTATCGTTATCGTTTAAGCGTCATAACTATTATGTATCGACCACAACCTATTTTACGATGTAATGGACAACACCTACCCTATATATATGAATTCACACAAGTTAAAACAATCACCAAACATCCCAAACAACATCAATAATAATCATATTGAGCCTCCCAAAATAGTCCACACACAACCTAATCATTTCATACATAAGACGTCCACCGTAGTCGTGTCAAACGACCCAGAAATGTTACAAGGAATGACCAGATCACAACCCTACATATATATGGTGTTTATACACACCCTTACTCCTCCAAAACTCCACAAAACAGTAGTAAACGCATTCCAACAGCAACACAAAACAGTCTGCTACAAGTCAAATAACTCGAACTCATGGCTTCCGATCACCGTCCTGTGAGTTCTAACTATCAGGGAACACATTTATAAACATTACTTGATATTTAAACACTTAAAAACATATATTAGACTTTTATTAACTATGAATTATCTTCCAAAACTCTAACTACAAAGAAAAAGGAGAGGCGGTATAATGACACTTACGTCATAGGGATCATTTTGATGTTATCGCTTCTCGATTTCATGTCCGGGATGATAATATTCTTTGAAACCCTAGAAGAGAGCTTAAGGATATGTTTATGGGTGTTCTATGGTCGTGTTATGTTGAAAAATGAAGAGAAAGACGACCTAAGACTTTTATATATTAACTTTGGAAAAGTCAAAGAGGTGCTAGCTTGACACCATAGGATTGGTCCATCTTCCGACGGTTATATCTTTGTATCCCGATGTCGTATGAACGAACGGTTAAGAGCATTGGAAACTAAGTTTCAATACCTTCAATTTGGTATATAATATGTCCCAGTAAGAGCTCATATAACACATGAAATGTATTGCTAAAAAAGCTCTAGTGATCCACCCACTTGTCACTTATGATGTCTGCTCAGTCTCATGAAACGGCAAATATCTCTCTACTCCTATGTCGTATCGGTGAACGGTTTAATGCGTTGGAAGCTAGACTCATAGATAATTAATGTGGTTGGTAGATCATCCAATAATTCCAAGTATATTGGGATAAAAACTCTGTTACATATGACCTAAGTTTCAGCACATTATGAGTGTAACTTGTGAAGACCTTTGCCAACTTTTGTTCCACAACTTGCTTGACTTCAAAACGTAGAACAAAACTATCATACGATAAACATTAACTCATAGAATAATCTCCTTATCATGTAATGAACCATATCTCACCCTAAAGTACGTGTTATAACATTCCGAAGTCATCGACTTTCAACGAAACTTATTTTCTTCAATTGTTTTAGCTTCTAAGATTTCCAACCCTCTTGGTACTCGTTATTCATGATGTACAATATTTGTAACCTCCAAGGTAACCCGATTAACTTACTTTATATGCTTCCAAAATAATCTTATTTCTGAGCTTACATAAATTGACTTACGATGTACTCTCACATACGAAAACATGGGGTGTAACAAGGACCATCCAATAAACAAAGTTTCATGTGATCAAAGATGACATGAGGTACAACGCCTTGCTGGAAGACCTTGGATCCATAACCCGAGGGCAGTATCCTCGACCCTTCACCAAGTTCTGAAGTTCCCAACATAAAAGGGAATCGAAATGGTATATGTGGAGCAACCCGCCGCCAAGGAGATGTTTGCAGTCGATGAAGTGATACCAATATCGGCACTCTCATCAACAAAGGAGTCGGAGTTGAAGAGAAAGTCGTAGGCCATAGCAACCATGGACACTAGCCTCAACCTATTTGCATGAGCAAGGGATCAACGAGGATGATGACTACTGGATCCCTCAATCCTTCATAATTCTCGATGACTCTGACGCCACCAAGTCAACGGTCTAAGAGCTAGAACAAGTCACGTTGACCGACTATCATCCCGAAGGAAAGGCATACCTGGGCACGAGGCTAACCCCCGAGCTCAGGAACAAAGTTAATTATTTCCTTAAAGCTAACATGGATTGCTTTGCCTGGTACCATCTCAATATGACAGGGATCCCATAGAAATCACTACCCATCGATTAAGCATGGACCCGAAGTTCCTTCTTGTAAAGAAAAAATGAAGGCCCTAATCCGAGGTTAAACACGCATTCATCAAAGACGAGGTAATCAAACTTCTCAAAATAGGGTCCATTCGAGAAATAAAACCTCCCAAGCGGTTAGCGAACGTCGTAGTAGTCCCTAAGAAGGGAAATAAACTTAGAATGTGCGTAGATCATATAGACTTGAACAAATCATGTCCTAAGGATTCTTTTCCTTTGCATAATATCGATCGTATGATCGATGCCACGGGCGGCCACGAGATTATGAGTTTTCTCGATGCCTACTCCATGAACAACCAAATACAGATGAACCTGGAGGATCAAGAAGAAACCTCGTTTATCAATAAATATGGCACCTACTCTTATAATTTAATGTCGTTCAGACTAAAAAATGCTGGTGCAACTTATCAACACTTAGTAAACTGAATGTTCAAAGAACAAATAGGAAAATCAATGGAGTTTTATATTGATGACATGTTAGTTAAGTCCCTGTGAGCAGAGGACCATTTGAAACATTTGTTGGATACTTTTGATATACTAAGAAAATACAATATGTAGCTCAACCCAGAAAAGTGTGTGTTCGAGGTCTGCTCGGGCAAGTTCCTTGGCTTCATGGTATATGATCGGGGGATCAAGATCAACCCCAATAAAATCAAAGCTATCGAGGACATCACGGTCGTATATAATGTCAATTCCGTCCAAAGGTTAACGGGGCGCATAGCCTCCGTAGGGCGGCGATTCACTTCGAGGTCCTCGGGATAGGAGTCACCAATTCTTCTCACTGCTTAAGAAAAAGAGTAGCTTTGCATGGATTCCGGAATTCCAACAGGTCTTGGACGAGCAACTCTACTTATACTTGGCAGTCTCAAAAGTAGCGGTAAGTGGAGTCCTAGTTCGAGAAGAACAAGGTATGAAATTCCCTATTTATTATGTTTGTTGGACCTTAGGTGAGGCCGAAACCAGATATCCACACTTAGAAAAATTAGCGCTTGCTTTAATAAGTGCCTCTAGGAAGTTAAAATCATATTTCCAATTTCATCCAATATGTGTCGTAATGACCTATCGTATTCGCAATGTTTTGATCAAACCCGAGATTTCAGATCGATAGGCCAAATGGGTCGTTGAGATCAGTGGGTATGATATCGAATATCGACCCCGAACCACCATCAAGTCTCAAATCTTGGCAGACTTCGTGGCCGACTTCACGCCAGCCCTTGTACCCGAGGTTAAAAGAGAATTGTTAATAAATCGGGAAAATCCTCGGGGGTATGGACCCTCTTCACGGAAGGTGCTTCGAACGTGAAGGGTTCCAGGCTGGGTATCAGTTTGAAACCACCCATGGGTAATATTATTAGAAAATCTATCAGGACTTCGAAATTAACTAACAATGAGGCAGAGTATGACGTCATGATTGCAAGTCTCGAGTTGGCTAAAATCTTGGGAGGAGAGGCCATCGAGGTCAAATGTGATTCCCTCTTCCTGATAAACCAAGTTAACAGGACTTTCGAAGTCCGAGAAGAACAAATGCAGAGGTACTAGGATAAGATACAGGTAACTCTACATCAATTTAAGGAATGGACCTTACAACATGTACCTCAAGAACATAACAACGAGGCTGACGCTCTTGCAAGCTTAGGGTCATCGGTCGAAGAAGACGAACTCAACTCGTGGGCTATCGTACAACTCACGAGATCAATGATCGAAGAAGGCCAGAAATAAACCCCACAAGAGATCTACATACAAATGCAGCACAGTTCACTCTGTCCAAAGACGAAATGCTATTTAGAAGGATGTTCGATGGACCATTGGCAATATGTTTGTGACCGAGTTATACCTGTCACACCCCAAAACTGAGGAACTATACCGGCGCCCAACCGGATGATCCCAGTCAAGCGGACCTGGATTGCCTTTCCTACCACGTGTATTTCCCGTGTTCATATGTACATTTATAAGTGAAACAACAGAATAGAATCAAAGCATGCGTTTACAATATAAGTCAAATTTCCTCTTTTAACATTTTCCACAATTAATCTTCCCAAAACATGCATTCTAAAATACAACACTCCCGATACGGGATCGTGATTAAAAACGAGTCCGACAACTACCCAAAATACATATATACAACCCACATAATGTCTACGGATCCTCTAAGAGTACTAAGAGCTTACACAACACTTGCCGGCAACAAGACCCCAGCTATACCTTAAAGGGCATAACATATGTAGATGATATAGACTACACCCGACCCTGTGAGGAAATGGGGCTCACCGGATCTACTGGAGGGACGAAGGGGAGGCACCACTATCGGCGGTGTGAGCTACCTGCTATGGAACCACCTACATCCATATAAAAGATGTAGCACCCCTGACAACTTCTTTTCATCAATTTCCACACACGGCCTTTAGCAATTAGATACATTGCCACATTAGGGTACGTTAACATTCTTTTATTTAGTAGCACATACTCCCATGTCGACATATTCGAACGTTTAACGAGCCTTACACATGATAGGATAAGCGCAGAGGATCACCCTTCACAATCTCAATTAGCATGGTAATCGACTAAGAAAATCAGAGAATGAAATCTTACACCTCAACACAGTCGGACAATCAATTCACATATGCTCAAGCAAGAAATTCATACCGTGTGCTCGGATACCAACATGGTGACTCTACAAAGATTAAAGTTTGCCATACATACCTCGAATCGGAATTCCCCTTTAATATTTACCACAAATCACCGGACCGGCTAGCACCGTCAATCTATTCCACAATGTAACATATTTCACTTAGAATTAGGAACCATGAACATAACTCGAACTCATTTAGGAATTTTATCAAACACTATGTGACCCCTTAGATTACTAACCCCCTTTTTGTGAATAATTACCCAAACTCATTTCCTTTTACTAGATTATAGAGTTTAACTCACATGCATGCAAGGTATCGACTTTTATCTTCAAGAATCAATTTATGTGTTCTTCCCTTTTTAAGCTAAAACCTGAGAATTAAAAGGAAATGGGGTGGGGACTTACCTCTTAGAGTGAAGAAGATGACAATTACTCGATAACTTCCAGGATCGAGTGATAGTGAAGAATCAATTTGGGTGGAGATGGAACCTTCTCTCTCAAGAACTATCTCTTCCCTCTCTCTATTTTGTTCAGAACATCGTTAAAATGAAAGGGGGTAAGTGTTTTAATGAGCTGGGGGTCAGGTATAAAATTAGAATTTTAAAATTCCCGAAGCAGAAATGCGGTCAGGAATGCGATCGCATTCCTGCTATGCGGTCCGCATTCTTGTCGCATAAATGGCCCTCAAATGGGCCAAAAATGTAAACCGGACTGCCCAGGTATGCGACAACTATGCGGTCCGCATACCTGTTATGCGATCGCATAGTGCGTCGCATAACCTTCTCCACAAAAATGGAGGTGCAAGAATGCGACATCTATGCTGTCCGCATTCCCAAAATGTGATCGCATCTTGGGCCGCATAGTTGTCCTCAAATTGGACAGCAGACTGTCCATGTATGCGACCACTATGCGGTCCACATACCTGTTATGGGATCGCATAACAACACAATTTCTGGAAAGGTTTATCTTTTAAGCCCCGGGGTACTTTTTACTCAAAAAGGGTCCGTTTTAAGAATTTCTACAGTTATAACAACACGGGGACCTATTTGGACATATTTTTAGTCATGAAATTTTTACAGGTCTTTACAATACCGACTATGTCCTATGGGAAGTTCACGAAAGCACTTGTGGGAATCATTCTGGTGCCAAATCATTGGTCCACAAATTAATCAGAGCAGGGTACTACTAGATCGATATGGAGAAGGATGCAAAGGATTTCTTCGAAAGTGTGACAAATGTCAAAGGTACGCGCCAATGATTCATCAGCCCGAAGAGCAACTCCATTCACTTTTATCCCCATGGTAGTTCATGAAATGGAGAATGGACATCGTCGGCTCTCTCCCATCGGCCCCAGGTATAACTCAGTTTATTTTATTTATGACTTATTATTTTTCTAAGTGGGTTGAACCACTTGCTTTGAGAAAGTCAAAGAAAAGGAAGTCATAGACTTCATTTGGGACTATATTATATGTCGATTCGGGATGCCTTCCGAGATTATATGTGATAATAGAGAGCAATTCATCGGCAACAATGTGACTAAATTTATTTAGGATCACAAAATCAAAAGGATTTTATCGACAACTTATCATCCCAGCGGGAACGGACAAGTCGAATCGACCAACAATACCATTATTCAGAATCTTAAGAAGATATTGACCGAAGCTAAAGGAAAGTGGAGAGAGATGGTGCTAGAGGTTCTTTGGGTGTGCCGCACAACATCAAAGTATAGTACCAGAGCAATGCCATTCTTGTTAGTCTATGGCACCGAAGATTTTATCCTGGTCGAGGATGGAGAACCTAGCATCGGGTTCCGATAAGCAATAGAAGAATCAAATAACGAGTTCATGAATACGAGCCTAGAATTGTTGGATGAATGACGCGAAGCCGCCCTCGTCAGATTAGTCTCACAAAAAATATAGATCGGAAGGTACTACAATTGAAGAGCCAATCTTCGACATTTTAACATCGGGTAATTTGTTTACAGATAAATCACCCTCAACACCCAAAATCTGAATGAAGGAAAACTAGGTCTGAACTTGGAAGGACCGTACCAGATTCTCGAAATTGTCGGAAAAAGGGATCCTACAAGCTCGGTATGATAAATGGCGAACAACTACCGAGAAATTGGAACGTGACACTCCTAAAACGATACAACTGCTAAGGTACAACCCCTTCTATTTTCGTTTATATTTTTAACTAACTATTGCAGGTGTTCAACCAGAAGCGGCGAGGGGTCTTCGACATGAAGTCTTTAGGTATAAAATCACACGTTGCACTCTTTTTTCCTTAGACCGGTTTTTTTCCAAATGGGTTTTCCGGCGAGGTTTTTAATGAGGCAATCATTGATCGTTCTAACTTAGAACAATTCAACAGTATCCGAGGCTTCTTTATAATCAACCTCGAATACTGGGGGCATTTCCCTCGAATGTTGACTTTTTTGCGAGGAAATTACTTCATGGAAGAAGGGTATCGATAGGTAAATTTTGTAAGAGACAAACGGTCTAATGAACCCCCTGTATAGGTTGCTCGATCCCTGACACCAAACGTGTATGAAAGTATAATCATTTATAAAGAGAAGTATTTTTCCTTGACGATACCTCATGCCTTACAAATGTTTTCTACTTTACAATTTCATTCTCTCGATATATTGTTTAAACAGGCTTAAAGGTCGATCATAAATGGAGTCAAAATAACTACCCCCACGTTCGAAGACTGCCGTTCGAATAATAGACGAGTTCAAATTATTAAAACTTCAACACCATAAGACCTTAAAGGCAATCCTCGTTATTTATAGGCCACGACCACCCCACTCGGGGACTGACACTTTGGGCAAGCCCAAAATAAAACGGGAAAATGAGCCCAAGAGGCAAATCCCGAACTAAATAGGCTACAGTCGAATGAACACGGTTCGGAGACGTCCGAATTCCGTAATAAAACAGGCCTTCAATTTTTTTTTATAAACTGATTAAAAAGTCTACCCCCGACCAAATCATAAAAAGGCTTCGATAATATCAAGCCTCGAAAATCTTAATGTGTACAAAATTGTTCGAACTCTCGAATAATTTCTTATTTTCATGCTAAGGCATTACAAATTTTACAAATACAAATGATAAAAACTTTTCAAGCCGAAAAGGGGAGAAAGCCATAAACATTCTTTTTACAAAGGCTATATCGGCCTAATACAACAGCCTAAGGGATATTTTTTTTCTTTGAGTTCGAGAGACCATCCTCACTCAAATAAAAACTAAGGGTTACCTTACTTCGAGTTTGAGCAAGTGCTCACTTGATCGTAAAAGCTATGCTAGTCCGGTTTCGATCGAATTAACCCCGGACCTTTGAATAAAATTTCATAAGGCAAGAAGGAAACAAAATCTCACAAGACAGAAAGGAAGAATTTTTGTATATATTTCAAAAACTTATTTACAAGGGCAGCATGGTCCGATCGGAATTCTATACAAAAATCCAAAAAGAAGCATGTAAGAAAGATACAGATTCTAATGGCCTAGTCTTCTCCAGAAGCAAAACCTTCACCCTCGGAGTCTTCGTCATTCTCGGATATGCTCATGCTCCCCGAATCGTCATCACTCGGAAAGGCCAACACTTTGGCTTCAACTTCAGCTTCAAGCTCTTTTGCATTCTTGATCTCGGTAGTAAGATCGAAGCCACGAGCGTGGATCTCCTTAAAAGTATCCCTTCGAGGCTAGCATTTGGCATGCTCGGCAACTCAATGTGCTCGAACTTGAGAAGGTTTAGCAACCTCCTTTGCTTGATCCTTAGTGGCTTCAGCGTCGATCTGGTAGACGGCCACAATTGCATCAGTATCAACCTTAGCCATTTCAGCCTCAGATTTGGCCACTGTAAGTTCTGTGACCAGCTTTTCTCCATCGAAAGTTGCTGAACCCAATGGACACTGGAACTCCTCAATTTTCTTCGCTTGCACCAACTTTTTCTCTTTCATTATTTAGAGTTGGCTTTCAGCCGAGGATAGTTGAGCTCGGGCAACCTCCTTTTTTTTGGCAAGTTGATCCATATTTTTCTTCCACGTTATGGTCTCCGCCTTTACTGCATTCACTTCCTCACGAAATTGCCCAAATATATCGAGCTTTTGCTAGACCTGTGTGATCGAACTTTTAGCCACTACGCCTGAATCAGTGTCATTAATTTCCAAGATTCTTCTTACCTGCTCGTTCAATTTGGTTTGTTCTTTACGAGCCGCTTCTAGCTGAGCATTAAGGCCCTTCGCTTCCTCTTCTCTTTGATCACTGAAAAGATTGAGGGAATCTTTCTCCTCAGTGAGCCCTCAGATTTCGGCCTCATATCGGTTCAACTCCCATCGAGATTGAAATAAAGCTTCATGATGAAGCACCAAGGCCTACAAATATAGAAAAGAAAGCATTATACGAGAAGAGAAAAACTCAAGTATGAAAACTGATATTGACAAAGAAAGTAGGGGCTTGCCCTGTTCAAAGCTTGTTGGGCCTCGTTAAAAAGGAAAGGTGCTCCCACCTCGTCCATCAGAGCTTGGTCTTCCTCCATAACCAAACTCCGAAGGTAACTAGCAAACCCTAGGGGGGATTCGAGAACCCGTGCATCCTCCGGGAACGTGATGATAATCGTTCGTTTGCACCCGGGATCGGCATTAGGGGCCGGAAACTGGTTGGTTAGTATAAACTCGAGGAAGCTTCGCCCAAGCTCTTCCTTGGTACCTCCGAGTCGCTCAAACCACCGACATCGTTGACCCCGTCAAAATAACCATGGAAACGTTTTCTCCTCCCATGGATTCCTTCTATGTGAGAAGTCTTTACGGCCCGAGCCTCCCGAATCATTTCCTCAGAGAATGAAGGAAACGATGGGGAGTCTCCAATTTTTATTGCCCCAAGTAGATATTTTGGGGCATTCTCTATGTCTCTTTGAGCCTCGAGCCCGGCCTCCACAGCTACATCTGCCGCCTTCTCAGCAGCCCTCTTACTCCGAGGTGAGGCACCTTAGGCTTTAGCCAGCTCGGGGACTTCAGCCGAATCTTCCCCTTGGACCCTATCAGGTTGGGGTAGAATATTTTTAGCTTCTACCGGTCCAGTGGCCTTTTGAGCCTAGGTATTAGCTCGTGCTCGAGCCACCAGCCCAGAGTCATCCTTTTCTTCTTCTTCTTCTTCTTCTTCTTCTTCTTCTTCTTCTTCTTCTTCTTCTTCTTCTTCTTCTTCTTCTTCCGCCTTCCTTAGAAGTTGAACTATCTCTACAGATAGGGGGATAATGCTCTTCTTGGGTTTATGAGCCGCGCTCTTTTTGGGCTCTTGCCCCTCAAAGGTCGAGGCCCTCTTCCTCTTGATCTCCTTCGCCGACTTCGAGATGGGAGGGGAGGCTTCTTCATCACCGGACGGAGGCCTCATCGTCGCATCTTTCCTGAGACATGCATTGTCACATCGGCTAGGGACCAATGATGTTTTCTCGACTTTGAAGTCGGAACTAATGACTTACACCCCGGGAACAAACTCCTTAGGGCGTGGCTCCGTCGTTGTTTCCTCGCAGGCCGGCCGAGACGAGGAGGCGGTTTATTTCTGTGGAACAGTTTTTGACGTCTTAGCCATTTATTTTTTGAGGGCAAAGAAGAACTGCACTTGTAATAGTTGGTGTTTTAGAAGGGACAAACAATGAAAATCAAAGACCTGAAGATAGGAAGCTTGAAGAGTGCAAAGAACTTTGAAGATTAGAGTAGAAGAGATTGAAACTAAAGTTTGAAAGAATGGAGAAGGGATCTATTTATTGGTTTCACGTCGACAGTTCAAAGCTGGTAGTGGTCGTGCATCGACTAACGCACATCAAATACCTAGAGAACTGTACCGACGGGATATTTCGTTCACCTCTGTCGCTTACGTCACGGTTCTTAAATGCCTGGGATGAAGTTCGGAGACTCAATTCGTTTCTTGTCATTACACTCCAAAAGACGAGGGGACTGTCTGTATACGGTCAAAATCGTGCTCACCCGATTTTGTATGATCAATCGAGACAAGAATGGTAGGTCGAGGATCGGTCCCGTGTTATATCAGACCGAGACATGAAGATGCGATACCAAGCTCAGGATTTGAAGGACCAATTGAGATCGAGACTAGGCAGGATCGATACCAAACAGAATAGACATCGAACGAGACCGAAGAAAGCCTACTAACGGAAAGCCGAGATATCCATGACCGGGCAAGAATCGTGGCGGAAATCTCCTTAAAGAAAATGCAAGCGAAAGCAATGATATATCTCGCAAGTAGAGAAAAGGGAGGAGAATACAAAGACTTCATCACCAATTTCAGAGTCATCATCACCATTGTTACAAACTCAAACTGGTCTTTCCATGAAGAGATCTTTGCAAGGATTTCTGCAGAAGAGAAAGAATAGAATTCAAGCAACTTCTCCATATCATCACTAGCTATTAACAATTACTAATAATATCTGATTTATTTCTGTTTGCTTTCATTTTTTTTCTGTCTTCTAGTGTGGTCATGTGACCAAGAAAAAGTCCTTTTTCATGTCATTACTAATTGGTTTTCTAGGCCCGACTAATATAGTTTCGCGGCCGAAAAACCCACCTGATGATTGCTCAAGATATGCAAATTAGTACTTTCATACAAATATGATGAATATTGGCTTGAGATGAATTTAAATTTGAAATATGATAAGTAAGGATGCATATAAAAATCTCTTACTTATTTTGGAGGAATGCGTAATTTTTGTTGTATACAAATATTATGGATGGATTGGGCAATATTTAGCTAATATATGTTTGTTATATCCTTTTTTATATTTTTCCCCTGGCTTGTTACATCAAATTGCTTCTTTCTATTTGATCTTTTCATAAGAAAATACACTAGAGTTACCCGAAAAATAACGTGGCGGACAAAATTAAAAACAAATTGTAGGCATCTATATTTAAAATTCAGATAGAAATGAATGTATAGAGGATAATATCGGTGCTAATAATATACATTTATCTTGTTTAAATATTCGTATGGCTGCATCCATTTGTATGTAAACACGTTGTTAATTTGAGTTTTATCAAAATTGTGTACGGTCAAAACAGGGCTTACCCGGTTTTGTTTGATTAATCGAGACCAGGATGGTAGGCGAAAAATCGGTCCCGTGTTATATCTGACCGAGACATGAAGGTGCGTTACAAAGCTCGGGATTCGAAGTACCAATCGAGATCGAGACCACCCAGGATCGAGGCCAAACGGAATAGACATCAAGTGAGATCGAAGAAAGCCTATTTAATGAAAAGCCGAGATATCCGTAATCGGGCAAGGATCGTAGAGGAAATTTCGGCATGAATAAAATAAACAACGCTTATTTATCCAATCATGAGATTTTCTTATGTATTTAGAATTATACCACAAGTAGAATTCCTCTACTATATAAAGGGGGTTCTAATAATTTATAATCATCACATTCACATATAACAAAGCAATAAAATACATTTTCTCTCTTAAGCTCTCTTATTCTGCTGCTTAGTTCATCTTTTTTATACATCCACTTGGTTCGAGGGCGATCAAGCTTGAGGGTCACACTGCTTTTACATCAGTTTGCTTTAATTACATAGTTAATTTCTATCATTAATTATCGTATTTATCAATTAAAGCCAAGTGAAATCATGTATCCTTAAAAGCACTTATAAATTTAGTTGTTATCTGATTTTATGGGTAAATAATTTGGGCCCCACCATGGGGCTAAGGATAATAATGATTTTCTGGTACTAAGTCTTATAACACACAATGCTTTATGTTTATTCTCGTAAGTGTTTTTGATTTCAGGATCAGCATGTCGAACTCTCAAACATTACCCACACACGCTGACAATAATCTTGATTTTCATGGGGAAAACGACAACATAGCCGCCCCAGGGATCGAAGTACCTCAGGCTGGCCTCGAGGGAGTACCGGTTGCAGACCCCATCGACGTCAGTTCCCATGTCGCCCTAAATTTGAATTTAGGCATCGACCCCAAAATAGCGTCCGCAGAGATGTTCGATAGCCAGTCAAGATACACAGGGTGGCGAAGACGGCAAAGTCAGCCTTCGATTAGTATATGAAATGTTGCAGGCTCAACAAGCCACCATAGCGCAACTCTAAAATCAAAACCGCGCAACGATTAGGGTCGAACCTAAGCCCTTATTGGAAGTTGTTCACAAGGTCGAACCAGTACCAGAGAGGTCAAACGTGAATGAATTGGGGACTGACCCCGCCATTATGAAAATGCTCGAGGAGCTCACAAGGCAAATTGAATCAGGGGAGAAGAAGATTGAAGAAAATGACAAAAAAAATAGAAACGTATAACTCTCGAGTTGATTAAATTTTGGGTGCACTGCCAATTCTGAAAGGTTTTGATTCAAAGAAGTTCGTACAAAAACCCTTCCCCTCGAGCGCGGCTCCTAAGCCCATCCTAAAGAAATTTCGCATGCCAAAAATTCCCAAGTATAATGGAACTACCGATCCCAAATAGCATGTCACTTCTTATACGTGCATAATAAAGGGGAACGATTAGAGGATGATGAGATTGAGTCTTTTTTGTTGAAGAAGATCGGAGAAACTTTATCAAAAGGGGAAATGATATGGTACCACAATTTGCCATCCAACTCCATTGATTCCTTTTCCACTCTCACAGATTCCTTCGTCAAAGCACACGCCAGAGTCATAAAGGTCGAGACTAGGAAGTCGGACCTCTTCTAAGTGAAGCAGAAAGACAACGAGATTCTCAGGGAGTTCATATTTCGGTTCCAGATGGAACGTATGGACCTACCCCTGGTCGCAGATGATTGGGTCGTCCAGTCCAAGGTTAATCATGCATTCATCAAGGGCGAGTCCCTGCAAGTAGAGGACCATTTGAAACATTTGCAAGAGACTTTCGATATACTTAGAAAATACAATATGAAGCTCAAGCCAGAAAAGTGTGTGTTCGGGGTCAGCTCGGGCAAGTTCCTCGGCTTCATGGTATCTAATCGGGGGATTGAGATCAACCCTGATAAAATTAGAGCAATCGAGGATATCACAACCGTAGATAATGTCAAGGTCGTACAAAGACTGACGGGGTGCATAGCCGCCCTAGGGTGATTCATTTAGAGGTCCTCAGATATGAGTCAACGATTCTTCTTGCTACTTAAGAAGAAGCGTAGCTTTGTGTGGACTCTGGAATGCAAACATGCATTGGAGGAACTGAAACGGTATTTATTGAACCTTCCACTTCTTCACACCCCAAAAGTGGATGAGCAACTCGACTTGTACTTGGTAGTCTAAGAAATAGCGGTAAGTGGAGTCGTAGTCCGAGAAGAACAAGGTACGAAATTCCCTGTTTATTATGTTAGTCGGACCTTAGGTGACGCCGAAACAATATATCTCGATTTAGAAAAATTGGCGCTTTCTTTAATAAGTGCCTCTAGGAAATAAAAATCGTATTTCCAGTGTCATCGGATATGTGTTGTAACTACCTATCCTCTTTGCAATGTTTTGCACAAACTCAAACTTTCGGGTCGATTGGACAAATGTGTCGTGAAGATCAGTGGGTATGATACCGAGTATCGACCCCGAACGGCCATCAAGTCTCAAATATTTGCAGACTTCGTGGCCGACTTCATGCCAGCCCTCGTACCCGAGGTTGAAAGAGAACTGTTAAAGAAATCAGGTACATCATCGGAGGTGGACCCTCCTCACTGATGGCGTTTCGAATGCGAAGGGGACCGGGCTAGGTATCGTTTTAAAACCACCCATGGGTAATATTATTAGACAATTTGTCATGACTTCGAAATTAGCTAACAATGAGGCCTAGTATGAGTCCATGATTGCAGGTCTCGAGTTGGCTAAAAGCTTAGAAGCAGATGTCATCGAGGCCAAATGTGATTCCCTCCTTGTGGTAAACCAAGTAAACGGGACTTTCGATGTCTGAGAAGACCGAATGCAGAGTTACTTGGATAAGCTACAGGTAACTTTACATCGATTTAAAGAGTGGACCTTACAACATGAATTGAGAGCTCTACGTACGAAGGCAACACGATTCACTTTGTCCGAAGACGGAACATTGTTTAGAAGGATTTTCGATGGACCATTTGCAATATGTTTGGGACGGGGAGATATCGAATATGTCCTATGGGAAATTCACGAGGGTACTTGTGTAAATCATTCTCCACAAAGTAATGAGAGCACGTTATTGTTGGATCGACATGGAGAAATATTCAAAGGAATTCGTTTTAAAATGCAACAATTGTTCAAGGTACGCGACAATGATTCACCAGCCCAGAGAGAAGCTTCATTCGGTCTTGTCTCCATGGCCATTCATAAAATAGGGAACGATCATCGTCGCCCCTCTTCCGTCGGCCCCATGTAAAGCTCAATTTATTTTATTTATGACTGATTATTTTTTTAAGTGGGTTGAAGAACAGGCTTTCGATAAAGTCAGAGAAAAGGAAGTCATAGACTTCATTTGGACCACATTATATGTCGATTCGAGATGCTTACCGAGATCGTATGTGATCATGTAAAGCAATTCATCGTCAGTAAAGTAACTAAATTTCTCGAGGATCACAAGATCAAGAGAATTTTATTGATACCTCATCATAGCGGGAACAAACAAGTCGAATCGACCTACAAAACCATTATTCAAAATCTCAAGAAGAGATTGTTTGATGCCAAAGGAATGTGGAGAGAAATATTGCCCAAGGTTCTTTGGGCATACAACACGACGTTAAAGTCTAGTACAGGAGCAACATCGTTCTCGTTAGTATATGGCATCAAAGCTCTTATCTCGATCGAGTTTGGAGAGCCTAGCCTGAGGTTCCGTTACGCAACAAAGGAATCGAATCACGAGGCCATGAATACTAGCCTAGAATTTCTGGACGAAAGATGTGAAACCGCCCTCGTTCGATTGGCCACATAAAAGAAGCGGATCGAAAGATACTATAATCGAAGAGCCAATCTTCGACGTTTTAAAATTGGGGACTTGGTGCTAAGAAAAGTCACCCTCAATACTCGAAATTCGAATAAAGGAAAATTGGGTCCGAACTGGGAAGGACCGTATCAGGTCCTTGAAATCATTGGAAAAGGATCCTACAAGTTCGGCATGATTAACGGCGAACAATTACCAAGCAATTGGAACATATCGCTCCTAAAATGATATTACTGCTACGGTACGTCCCTTCCAGCTTTCATTTAAATTTTAATCTAACCAATGTAGACATTCGATCATGAACGGCGATGGATTCTTCAACAGGAAGTCCTTAGGTCTGAAAGCACGTGTTGCACTCTTTTTCCCTTAGACCGGTTTTGTCCCAAATGGGTTTTCCAGTGAGTATTTTAATGAGGCAGCCATTGATCATTCTAACTTAGATTTAACAGTATCCAAGGATTCTTTACAATCAACCTCGAATACTAGGGGCATTGCCCTCGAATTTCAACTTTGTCGCAAGGAAATTACTTCGTGACAGTGGGGTCTCGATAGGTAAATTTTTGCAAGGGCCAAGCAATCAAATGAGTCGTGCTTGTATAGGCTGCTCGAGCCCTGACACCAAAAATGCACGCATGTATAATCATTTGTTAAGAGAAGTATTTTTCCTTGCCGATATCTCATGCCTTAGAAAACGTTTCTACTTTACAATTTCATATTCTCAATTTATTGTGTAAACAGGCTCAAGGGACGACCATAATTGGAGCTACCCCCACGCTCAGGGACTGTCATCCAAAATATAGACGAGATCAAATTATTAAAACTTCGAGATCATAAGACCTTAAAGGAAACCCTCGATTTTTATAGGCCACGGCCACCCACTCACAGACTGACACTTCAGACAAGTTCGAAGTGAAATGGGAAAATAAGACCAAGAGTTAAATCCCGAATTAAAGAGGCTACGGCCAAATCAACACTATTTGGAGATGTCCAAATTTCGTAATATAAAAAGCCTTCAAACTTTTTCCTAAACCGATTAAAAAGGCTACCCTCGGCAAAATCATAAAAGGCTTCGATAATATCAAGCCTTGAAAACTCTAATGAGTACAAAACTGTTCGAACTCTCGAACAATTCCCTTTTTCATGCTAATACATAACAAATTTTACATATACAAATGATGAAAAAGATTTCCAAGCCGAAAAAGTGGAGAATGCCATAAACATTTACAAAGGCCATATAAGCCTAATATGAAACCGGACCTTGGAATACAATTTCATAAGGAAGAAATGAAACAAAATTGCACAAGATAGAAAGGAAGAAATTTATTATATATGTCAAAAGTTTGTTTACAAAGGCAGCATGGACCGATCAGAATTCTATAGAAAAATGCAAAAATAAGCATAAAGGGAAGACACAAATCCTAAGGGCCTAGTCTTCTCCGAGAGCAACAACTTCACCCTTAAGGTCTTCTCCACTCTCGGACCCACTCATGCTCCCGGAATCGTCATCATCGGGAGAGGCCAACTCTTTGGCTTCATCTTCAAGTTCTTTTGCGTTCTCTATCTCGACAGTAAGATCGAAGCCACAAGCGTGGATCTCCTCGAGAGTCTCCCTGCAAGACTGGAATTTGTCATGCTTGGAAACCCAATATACTCGAACCTGAGCAACTTCAGCAACTTCCTTTGATCGAGCTTGAGCGGCTTCGACGTCGGATCGGTAGACGGCCACATTTGCCTCGTCATTGGCCTTAGCTGTTTCAGCCTCAAATTTGGCCACTACAATTTCTGTGACTAACTTCTCTCGATCGGAGATTGCTGAACCCAACCGAGGCTGGAACTCTTCCATTTTCTTAGCTTGCACAAGGTTCTTCTTTTTCATGCTTTGTTGTTGGCTTACAACCGATGACAGTTGAGCTCGGGTAGCCTCCTTTTACGAGGCAAGTCGGTCCATGTTTTTCTCTCACGCCATGGTCTCCACCTTCACAACATCCACTTCCTCACGAACTACCCGATTATATTGAGCTTTTGTTGGACCTGTGGGATCGAACTATTAGCCACGATGCTCGTATCGGTGTCATTATCATCTAAGATTGTTTTTACCTGCTCGACTATGTCAGTTTGTTCTTTCTGATCCACCTCTAGCTCAGCACGAAGGCTCTTTATTTCCTCTTCTCTTTACTCGCTGAGAAGTTTGAATTTATCCTTATCCTTAGTAAGCCCTCGAACTTTGGCCTCATATGGACTCAGCTCCCCTCGAGATCAAAAAAAATCTTCGTGATGAAGCACTGAAGCCTATAAAATAGAAAAGAAAGAGTTATACGAGAAGAGAATAACTCAAGTATAAAGATGGATAGTGACAAAGGGAGAAGGGGCTTACCCGGTTAAGGGCTTGTTGGGCCTTGTTAAAAATACAAGGCACTCCTACCTTGTCCATTAGAGCTTGGTCTTCCTGCGTGACCAAACTCTGAAGGTAATTAGCCACCCCTACGAGGGTTGCAAAAACTCCTGCATCCTCCGGGACCGTGAAGAAGATCATTCGTTTTCACTCGAGATGGGCACTAAGGGCCAGGATCTGGCTGGCCAATATGAAACTCAAGGAAGTTTCGCCTGAGCTCTTCTGCGGTACCTCCAAGTCGCTCAAGCCAGCAACATCGTCGACCCCAGGGAAATAACCACATAATCCTCCTCTGCATAAATTCCTTCTGCAAGATAATTCTTTACGGCCCGAGCCTCTCGAATCATTTTCTCGGAGAATGAAGAAACGATCGGGAGTCTCCGATTTCAATTGCCCCAAGTGGATCTTTTGGGGCATCCTCTCTTTCTCGAAGAGCCTCGAGCCCGGCCTCCACAACTACTTCCGCTCTCTTCTCACCCCAAGGTAAGGCACCTTTGGCTTTTGTCGGCTCGGGGACTTCGACCGAATCCCCCTTTTGGACCCTAGTAGGTCGGGGTAGAATATTTGAAACTTCTACCGGTCCAGTGGCCTTTTGAGCCTCAGTATGTGATGTTCGGCCAAAAATGCATATATCTTATCCATAGTTGCCTCACCTTCTAGTACTTTTAATCGTCTTTTGAGTATAAATTATATTACTTTATACTTAATATTATGTTTTAACGTGTAGGAATAATCCAGTGTGAAAATGAAGAGATGTGGAGCAAAATTGGATAAAACACAAATGAAAAACAAAAGAAATTAAAATAATAATAAAAAGGGGGTGGGGGGGACACCATTTGGGTTTTAACCCCCCCCCCCCCCCCCCCCCCCC
>ML282245.1:86589-105831 GCA_005239495.1 Nicotiana undulata | reverse complement strand
ACCCCTTTTGGGTTTTACCCCCCCCCCCCCCCCCCCCCCCCAAGTGGAGAAAACAAAAGAGAGTAAAAATTCAAAAGTAACGCACCAAGTATTTGAACGTGAAAACTTACTGTTTTCACCACCATGTCCAGTGCTAGGCGCTAGCCTAGATGCTGTATTGCGAGGGGTTTTCTACTTCATCCAGGACAATGTTATTTCGGTCCTACATGACCTCAACTCGTATAAAAGAGGTCCTTAACCTAATTTGGAGGAGATGGAACATATTATGAAGGAGAATTTACGTGGGGGAACACACACCACGCTTGGAGGAGGCTTCTAACTAGTTTTTTCTTCTCTTCTTTTCTTTTAATCTCATAGTTTATTAGTTCTAGAGTTTTGGGTGTTGCATGAACGTTGTAGTTTGAAGCTTGAATTGTTCTTATTATTTTATCACAAATTATTTATTTATTCAATCTTGAGCTTAATTATTCAATTTCTTGATCATCAATTGAATACTATCTACAAATTTAGGATTGAACTCGGGAGAGGGAATTCTAGATTGCATATAATATTGAGTAGAGCAAGATCTTAACTCCGAGAGGGCGGATTTGCGGTTAGGATAGGAATATACCTAATCACCTTGCTTGGTTACTATACAAGAATAATTATTGCGTTCTTGTTAATTCTAATTCCATAGAAATACAGGCGTAAGATTAGCTTGAATAGGCGAGTAGGTCTTCGATAGAAGGCTAAGAGTAATATTAACCCTGTCAACCAATAAACTAGATAAATTAATTATACTATTTACGTGAAAAACTCAACGGGGTTGTTAGTTAACATAGCTCTAGAATATCGGCTCTTTCTGAATTCGTGTCTAATTTTGCCAACGTGTTTCTTTAATTTCTTAGCTTGCTACTCTATATTAGTTATTGTTAAATAATCACACTTTAGAAAATCGCTTGAATAGATTAATTGTTTGAGTTTAATTTAGTTGATAGTTAATCACAAGTCCATGTGGGTACGATATCTGGACTTACAATCCTATACACTTGTCGACCACGTATACTTGTGTGTGCGTTTGGGAGCAACAAGTTCTTAACGCCGTTGCCGGGGACGTGGAAATTAACTAGTTTACTAGATTAGATTTTTACTCTTTGACTATTCAAGTTTTTAAATTTTTATCTTAGTTTAATATTTATTATCTTTGTTGATATGGCATCTTGGAATGATAATTGTTCGAATGATGGTTATTCTTATTATGGCGATCCTTGTCCATATTGTGGAGGACCACACATGTGGCAAAATTGTGCATCTCAATCTAATATGTGGAATTTTCGTAATGTGTGTGGTTGTCAAGGTGGACATTGGAATGATTATCCTAGTTCTTATTATCCTTCCTAGAGCTCTTATTATGATGTTTCTACTAATGTTTATGAGTTTGACAAGAGCAATGAAGTGGAGGATATAGAACGTGATGCTCGTATTGTGGACATGATGAGACAAGTAGCCGAGAAACAAGATGAAAATAAAAACGTTATACAAAGAATTAGTGCAGCAATCATGAGAATGAAGGCCGAGGCGGGAGAATTGGCTAAAGAGAGAGAGTTTCCATCAGAAGATAATTTTGAAGGAGAAGATATAGTGACCCAATCTTGGCTAGAGGAACAAGCTCAACTGATAAAATCTCATGAGTTTCTCCGTGATGGTCTTTCAAATATAACAGAATAGCTGATAGACGAAAGAATTGAGCTCAGAAAAGAGATAGACCAGTTTGGCTCAGATATTCATGACCTGCAGGCTCAATTGAATAAAAAGGTTGAGGCGTCTGATGCCCTACAATATATTTTTGTGGATACTGGCCAACTTGTGGAGTGGAAAAGGATCCAATTATTCCACCAAAATATTATTAATGATGTCAAGGTTGACGAAGAATGCAAAATAGAGGATGTCATAAATTATGGAGTTGGGGCGTGTTTGTCCTCATTCTAATCATTTTTCTACAATATGTTTGGATAGATACATGGAGATCAAGCCTTTGGAGAGATGTATAGATGAATAACAAGACCCTTATATTCTAAAATCTGCAACACCAAAAATGCAAAACGACATTCCTCACTTAAGGGCCAAGAAGTGAAAGATGCGATATCTATTGCTTGGTTCTTCTATTTTCATACCACCGCCCTATGATTGTGACAGAAAAATTGATGCGAAATTGGGGGCACAATTCATATCCTCAAAGTGAAAAAAAAGTGGTGAAGCGATGGCGTCATGCCACAACTATAAATAGGGCGCATGTTGGGAGGCAACCAAATTCTATTTTTTTCTTCTTTTTATTTTAGTTTATTTTTTATTATTGTGTTATTTTTGTAGTATTATTTTTGTAAATTGTAGGAGTAAGACCATGGAGTCAAAGCCGATAGGCATGTGTAAAAGAGAGAAGGTGGTTGAAACTAAGTGTGAGGTACCCGCACAAAAGAATCATACCTGGGAAGTCTGAGTACCCGTGAGATGCTAATTCTTCGGCCTTTTGCCTACCAGGGAGTCTCTTTTACCTTCTTGTTATTTACAATGTGCATTGAGGACATTGATCAATTTTAAGGGTGGGGATGAGTAGATTTTTTTTGGGTGATTTTCTGTGCTATCCTAGCTTAATTGTAGAATTCTTTATTAGTGTAATGATTTTTCCAAAACAAACGAAAAAAACTGGAAAATTTGGACTTTTCCTGACGATGGAGTTTGTGGATAATTTTCTTGAGGGATTAAAGTCTAACAAAAAATCCAAAAATATTTTTTGTTTCTAGTTAGTTTTAGTTAGGTAATAATCCCCCTGGTTTTTGTTTTGTGCAACGGTTCTTTTTCAGGGGATGTAACTTGAACCAGGTAATTTTTTTTATTTTTAGGATTAGAGTTTTTTAGGACTAGAAAAAGAGGGAGAAGAAAAACTTTTGTGACTTGTTTAATACTAGCACATTTAGGCCTGAGCTTGAGTAGTACTTTCCTCTTAGTGTTTGAGTAGTGAATAAAATAGCAGATTTTCTGACACCTAAGCTCAGGGTTGTGACTCTGTATATACCCTATTCTTATTTTGTTGTCCGCTATTGTCCTATCTATCGTAGAGTAGAATTGATCCATATTGATTGATACTTGTGCCAAGTGGGGTGAGGATTTCTTATATATATATTCCATGTTTTGCATCTTAGTCTAGAACTTGCCATGCATGTTATTGAAGCGAAATAAAAGTGTTGCTCTATTTGGAAGATGATAATAGGCTTTCATTGATATGTCTTGTGAATTTTAGCCCTTTCGGATGTTGTACCACTAGTTAGCCCTTTGATCCTGTAGCCTTATGTTTGGATTCTATATTTTTGCCTTGATCCTTTTTTTGAATCCCTAGTTTTTACACCCTGCTTCCTTGAGCACTATTGCTTAGACTGTGATATTAACAAAGTGATGAAAAGGCCCTTTCGAAAAGAATGTGACATGAAAAAAAAAGGAGAACGAGAAAAAATTGCTTTAAAAAAAATAAAACGTTCTTGAGATGAGGGAAATACTTTTGAAATAATTGATGAAGAAAGGGCTGAAAATAAAGTGAATAATAGAAAATAATGGGTGATGAAGTTTAAAAAGTGCAAAGTGCTTAAGAAAGTGTAAGTCACTATTATATAGTTCTCCTACACGTCCCCTAGCCAACATTACAACCCGATAAAGTCCTATTTGATTCTATTCGAGCACACTTAATAAGTAGAGATGTACATAATGGGCAAGTTGTTGATACCCAATTTTTTCCTATATTATTTTCAAAATGCATATATATCTTCAGAACAATGCACGAGCATCAATTAATATTTTTCATAATTTTCTGTAATTTTTAAAAGGATTTTTAATTCAATTATCCCAACATTTTATTTTATAAACAATTAATAACTACATCAAAAATAATTTTATAACAATTTTATTGCTTAATTTTATCATTATATTTTTACTAAGCTTTAATTATTCCTTGAATAACCATATTTAAAATTTTCAGGTTATAATTGCAATAACTTTGCAATAACAGTCCATATGTGCATAATTACCTTATTTTACAAGAAAATGACCTTTTATATTTTTTTAATATTAATTAATTATTTTAAATTATTTTTATGTATCAATAGCATTTTTTTAAAATCATTTATTAGCTATTTTTATAAATTATTTTATCAAATTAATTGGGTATTTAATATATAGCCTCTTTAATTTCGGACCCTAGCCCAATTTCCACCCCAGCCCAATTAAAATCAACTCGTTAATCCACAACCCAATACCCATAACCCAATCTTATAACATGCCTAACCCCCAAACTCAATCCTGGCCGTTGATCTCAGAAGATCAACGGTCCAGGATTCATTGCCTTTTTTAATTATACCAAACGACCCTAAACCTAATCATTTCTAAAATTCTGCCTCCCCTTAATCCCCTTTCCTCTTTATTCTCTCACAAGCTCTTCCTAATCCTAGCCCGATGTCATTGAACCCCTTCGATTCATGGTTTATATCTTCGATTCTAGGCCTTATCTGGCCTCCCATCTTTACAGGTGTTATGATTTTTGTGTTATTTGATGGAATCTCAAAGATATTCAACACAAACTTGGTCCAAATCCTTCATTTTCTCGATGAATACGCCTGTGTTCATTCCTATGTTTGTGAGTACTGTTATCTTCATGTTTATAACTTCAAATCTCTGGTTCAAACCGAATTTTTCTCACCTCTGTCTATTTTTAAAACCCTAGTAACTTTCTACTTGAGTCCGTTCAGATTTCCATAGATCTTAAATGATTTTGAGTTTATTTGATACTTTTCTTTAAAGATCTTCTATTTTTTCCATCATTGTTAGCCGATTTTTGTTTTCCCCTAAAAGCTAGGGTTCCAATTTCTTTAAGTTTTTGCAAAAAAGGGTTTTGAAACATTTAAATGTTTAACTCTTGTTTCTTCCTTTACTTTTTCGACTGTTTTTCTATGTCTTTGTGCCTTAGGATTTCTAATTATTCCATTACTTGCTATAATATTTCTCCCTTTACTTTGGCTCAGTCAATTAAAAGGGGTTAATGATTTCATTTGCCTAATTAAGGTTTGGAATGTTGTTTTCTTCCAAAACCTTGACGATTTTACCTACTCTTTTCTTATATGTGATTCATGACTGGTACTACTTTTCTTAATTGTATTATTGGCCTAATTTCTAAGTTTTTATTGTTTTAACCAACCTATAAATGGTCTGTGACTTATTTCTTACCTTATTAAACCCCAATCACGTATGTTAACTGATTTCGTATGAGATTCTCCTTAATTTAAGTGACAATTCCAAGATTCTGTTCTCTTAATTGATTGATGTTTAATCCTAATTAATTGGTTAATTGATTTTCATACCTTATTTATGTGCCATTAATTTTCCTGGCTTGTTTGTTTACTCAGCTGAATGCTATATAATCCTGCACCATTCGGATTTTAAGGACAAACCAACACACACCTACACTTACAAGCACACACTGATACACACAAACTTTTACTTACATACTTACACTCACACAACTTAAGTTCTTTGATTTGTTGCACTGTCTAACCGGCTGAAAGCTAAGGCTGGATTCTTGGATTCCACTTGTTTTCACCTTCCTGGTTACTATCTCCCTAACTGGTATGCAATAATTTATGTTATCTTGCTCTATTCTATATGCTATGTAGTCAGTTTATTATAGACCTCAACATGTTTATGTTTGCCCTTTGTTCCTTGTTTATTGCTCTCTTAACTTGCGTGCCTTAATTCCGGTTGACCTGTAACGCCCCAACCGGTCGTTTTGCGTTATCGGACCCCATTCCCCTAAATGAAACTTTCCACAACAGCTTATTATGATTTATGACTTGAGGGGACGGGTGGTTCGGGATTCAGGAGTGTTTAGAGGAGTATAGGAACACTTAGTCCCTTAAGGTTGGCATTTTTTGGCCAAGTTTGACTTCAGTCAACATTTTGAGAAAACGACCTCAGAATCGAGTTCCGACAGTTCTAGAAGCTTTGTATGATGATTTCGAACTTGTGCGTATGTTCGGAATGGGTTTTGGATTACCCAGGAGCGTTTTGACGCCAAATAGCGAAGATAGAGTTTCCTTAAGTTCAAAATTTGGTTTGGAACGTTTTTTTTGTGATATCGAGGTTTGAACGGAATTCCGAGATCGGGAAGAGTACCTTTATGTCATTTATGACTTGCCTGCAAAATTTGGTGTCATTTCGAGTAGTATAGGTTGGTTCGGCGCATTGAAACCGAATTCAAGAACTTAAAGTTCTTAAGTTTGATTCTAAGGGGATTTGAGGGGTTATTTTGAGATTTAGCGTTGTTTCGGGTGTTCCGAAGGCTCGAGCGAGTCCGTAATATTATTTAGGACTTGTTGGTATATTTGGACGGGGGCTCGGGTGAGCCAAGGTGCCTCCAGGGCACACAAAGAGGCCAAAAACCAGCAGCCTTAAATGCTGGTGCACCTGAACTGGTGTGACCGCAGGTGCGGTTACCCAGTCGCAGGTGCGAGACCACTCCTACAGTCCAGGCCTAGCAGGTGCGGCCCTAGGGGAGAAGGTCCATTATCGCAGGTGCGGACATGATTCCGCAAGAGCGGAGCTGCAGGTGCGGGCCTCCCTACGCATGTGCGATCCCAGGCCTTCTTGGCCACTTCCGCAGGTGCAAGACCGCAGGTGCGGTCCTCGAGCCGCAGGTGAGAAATCACTGATGGCAGTGAGTTCCTTAAACACGGGACTTAACAATTTTTCACCCCATTTCTTCCTCCGTTGTCGACTTTGGGAGCTTCAGAGAGAGCCAAACGACCTAACTACTAGAGGTATACTATTTCCACTCAAATGCTGATTTAGTACATCAATTCTTAGGTAGATTAACACCCTTATTAGTGTAAATTAAGGGTTAGGATAGAAACCTAGGGTTTGATGAATTTAGAGAATTTCCCCCACCTATCTACCATGAAATCATACAAAAATCATATATTAATGATCCTTAGGCTATGGATGAGTGTTTTCTTCGAGAATTTTTGGAATCCGAGTGTGCGGGCCCAGGGGTGAATTTTGGGATTTCTTCAAGAATGATGAATTTACTAAATAAGTAGGAGAATTTCCATACTTTGAGCATGAATTTATATGTTTGTATAACATTTGGATAGTTTCGAGTCCTCGGGTGTAGAGTTTGGAGTTTTAGGCGCGTTCTTGGTCCGAGAAGTAGATTCGACACGAGGTGAGTCTCGTTTCCAACCTTGTAAGAGGGAATTGTCCCCATAGGTGATTGTAAATTGATTGAAATGTCCTTACTTGCGGGGGCTACGCAAGCAAGAGGTGACGAGAGTCCATGCGTAGCTACTACTATGTTATGTCGGGTAGTTTTTAGGGCTCACAAGCATGCTCATTTGTGCTTTGCATGTATTCCTACTTGTATGTGAGTTGCTTATTATCCTTGAATTGGCATGAGAATTTTAGGAAGTTATTTTCAAAAACTTCGTTTGTTTGAGTTCTTGAATCCAAGTGTAATCTCTGTTAAACTACTAAATTCCTGATAAATTCTGTTTATGTATACGAGCACCCGCGTCGCATGTATGATTCGTGAGCGGGGTAGCCTATCATTATGTCGACCGCATCGCATGTTCGATTTGCGAGCGAGGTAATAGATGCATCTATGGTTCGAGTCATTCGACCCTCGGCAGTGCAAATTTATTTTTGCGTCGCTTCGGTTGTACGCTTCGGCATACTATGTGCTATGTATTTAACTGAGAGTCTTGTTATTATTAAATAAATTGCTTCATGTGGAAGGGGAACTTGGGACTTTTGTGATAACTGCTATTTGACTCATGAGAATAAATTGCAGTTTTATATAATTGATACTTCATGCCTTAGTAATTTCCATGTTTACTATCCCTGTCTAGATTTATTTTATCATATTATTTGTTATTGACCCTACTAAGTATCACGTCTACCTCTCGTCACTACTTCTTCGAGTTTAGACGGGATACTCACTGGGTACATATTTGTTTATATGTACTCATGCTACGCTTCTGTATTTAATTGTACAGGTTCTGAGGCGGGTGCATCTGGTAATCAGACTGGAGCGCGATCTTGAGAGCATATTCTGGACCCGACTTCACGGGTGAGCTGCTCCCCTTGGCGTTTCTCAGCAGCACCTTGGAGTTGTATTTTGTTATTTCTGTCTATTTTCTTCAGACGGTAGTACAGTTATTCTGTCTAGTTTTGTATATTCCACTAGCCGCCTGTAGACTGTTGACACTAGGTCCTGGAACACGTAGTAGACCTTATGGTATTTTTGCTAAACTGTATATGTTGGACCATGGTTTTGGGTTTCATTGATTCGTGTTGCATGACTTATCCGTTTTCATTTAACAATTCCTAACTTAAAACTTGGCAAGCAATTGAATATCTTATTAAATAAGGTAACCTCGTTAGTAAACAAGTGTTGGCTTCCCTGACTCCGGTGTTGGGTGCCATCACGACCTAAGTTAGAAGTTTGGGTCGTGAAAACATTGTATCAGAGCTCTAGGTTTAGGAGGTCATGCGCCGTATGATGCGGTTCATGGACACTATGACCCAGGCTGGTTTATTTCTAGCGGATCCTACCACATCTCAGGTGGGAGGGGGAGTCCAGACCCCTACTGCCCAGGCCGCAGGACATGCAGCGGCAGTATATCACACTCCGGGTACACTGCCCGTAGGCGGAGCACAATCGGTAGCAGCAACATCAGAGCTTAGACCAACTGCGGACGGCGATCCGCAGAAGCTACTCGATAGATGGACTCGATTGCACCCTCCTGTCTTCGGAGGAGAGAGGGGCGAGGATGCCCAGGACTTTATTGATAGGTGCAAGGACAGACTGCACAACATGAGGATTCTGGAGTCCCATGGAGTTAATTTCACTACTTTTCAGCTAGAGGGCAGGACCCGCAGATGGTGGCAGTCATTTATCCTTGGTAGGCCAACAGGTTCCCCTCTTATCACATGGGAGCAGTTCACTCAGCTGTTCCTAGACCGGTATATTCCACCCTCAGAGAGGGAAGAGCTGCGGTATCAGTTTGAGAAGCTGGAGCAGGGGCAGATGTCAGTGACAGATTACGAGGCCAGGTTTTCAGAGTTGTCTCGTCATTCCCTTATAATACTTCCTACTGATTCCGAGAGAGTGCGGAGGTTTGCAGCTGGGCTACACTCAGGTATTAGGGCCAACATGGCCCGAGAGGTGGAGATGGGTACTCCTTATCAGCTTGTGGTCGAGATAGCTCGCCGGATTGAGGGTTACCGATCGAGGGGCAGAGAGCAGGGTCAGCAGGACAAGAGAGCTTGATTTTCTAGAGATTTTAGAGGTGCCCCAGCCAGGGGTAGAGGTCAGTTCGGTAGAGGCCAGCCCAGCAGGCCTCCATATTCAGCTCCTCCACCACCTCCCCGTGGTGCTCCAGTGAGGCCTTATTTCAGTGCCATGCCGGAGAGTTCTTACTGCCCACCATCTATTCAGGGTTCCTCCAGCGGGTATTCAGGTCATTAGAGGTCTTCTAGTCCTTACTTCAGTGCCATGCCAGAGGGTTCTCACCGTCCCCCAGCTATCCAGGATTCTTCTTCAGGGCAGCAGGCCATGCCACCAGTGAGATGTTATGAGTGTGGGGAATCAGGACACATAAGGAGGACTTGTCCCAGGCTTCGAGGCAAGGCTGTTCAGCAGAGTTACCAGCCTACATACTCAGCACCGACGCCCCGTCCACCCAGAGGTGGAGGACAGGCTGGTAGAGGTCGTCCTAGAGGTGGAGGCCAGGCAGTGGGAGCTGAGCTAGCTCCTATTCAGTCCAGTGGAGGTCAGTCTTCAGGTACACCAGCCAGATTATATGCTATTCCGGCCTGAGCAGATGCAGTGGCTTCAGACGCCGTGAAATACAAGTATTATTTCAGTATGTGGTAGGGAGGCATCCGTGCTATTTAATCCAGGATCCACTTATTCATATGTGTCAGCCTTATTTGTTTATTTTCTGGATGTTCCTCGCGAGTCCTTGGATTCTCATATATATGTGTCCACTCCTGTGGGTGATTCTATGGTGGTAGACCAGATCTATCGGTCTTGTGTGATCACCTTCTGTGTGTTCGAGACTAGAGCGGACCTCCTGTTGCTCGACATGGTTGATTTTAGATTATCTTGGGGATGGATTGGCTATCTACCTATCATGCCATCTTGGATTTCCATGCCAATACGGTTACTTTTGCCATGCCTGAGTTGCCCAAGCTGGAGTGGAGAGGTTCCTCAGTTAGTGCAGCCAGTAGAGTTATTTCCTTCCTGAAGCCTCGACATATGGTCGAGAAGGGTTGTCTGGCGTATCTTGCTTGTCTGCGGGACACCACCGTCGAGTCTCCGATGATTGATTCAGTGCCAGTTGTTCGAGAGTTTGCTGATGTCTTTCCTTCAGACCTTCCGGGCATGCCTCCGGATCGTGATATTGATTTCTGATTGACGTAGCTCCAGGCACTCAGCCTATTTCCATTCCCCCGTACCGTATGGCTCCGAAAGAGTTGAAGGAGAAGCTTAAGGAGTTGTTGGCTAAGGGGTTTATCAGACCGAGTGTGTCACCGTGGGGTGCTCCAGTCCTATTTGTGCAGAAGAAGGATGGGTCTATGCGGATGTGTATTGATTACCACCACTTAAACAAGGTCACCATTAAGAACAAGTATCCTTTCTCGCGTATTGATGATTTGTTTGACCAGCTGCAGGGTGCTAAGGTGTTTTCTAAGATTGACTTGAGGTCAGGCTATCATCAGTTGAAGATTCGGGCCTCAGATGTTCCGAACACTATTTTTCGTACGAGATATGGCCACTATGAGTTCCTGGTGATGTCCTTTGGCTTGACTAATGCCCCAACAAAATTTATGGATTTGATGAACAGGGTGTTCAGACCATATATTGATTCTTTTGTCATCATATTCATTGACAACATTTTGATTTAATCACCTAGCCTAGGCGAGCACGAGCATCATTTGAGAGTTGTGCTCCAGACTTTGCGAGAACAGAAGCTATATGCTAAGTTCTCCAAGTGTGAGTTCTGGTTGGATTCTGTGGCATTCTTGGGGCATGTTGTATCCGCAGAGGGTATCAAGGTTGATCCTAAGAATATTGACGAAGTTCAGAGTTGGCCACGCCTTACAGAGATCTAGCAGGCTACTATCGACGATTTGTGGAGGGTTTTTCATCCATTGCATCCCCATTGACAAGACTGACTCAGAAGAATACCCCGTTCCAATGGTCTGACGAGTGTGAGGCGAGATTTCAGAAGCTCAAGACGACATTGACCTCAGCACCAACTCTAGTATTGCCTTCCGGTTCTAGGATGTATATAGTGTATTGCGACGCTTCACGTGTTGGCTTGGGATGCGTATTGATGCAGGAAGGGAGAGTTATTGCTTATGCTTCGCGCCAGCTGAAGGTTCATGAGAAGAATTACCATTTGCACGATTTGGAGTTAGCGGTGATTGTTCATGCTCTTAAGATTTGGAGGCATAACTTGTATGGGGTGTCTTGTGAGGTTTATACAGACCACCGCAGCTTGCAGCACTTGTTCAAGTAGAGGGATCTTAATTTGAGGCAGCAGCTGTGGCTTGAGTTGCTGAAGGATTATGACATCACCATTCTTTATCATTCGGGCAAGGCAAATATGGTAGTAGATGCTTTTAGCAGGAAGGCAGAGAGTATGGGTAGCTTGGCTTACATTGCGGCGGAGGAGAGACCTCTAGCCTTGGACATTCAGTCGTTGGCTAATCTCCTGGTGAGATTAGACCTTTCAGAGCCTCATCGAGTTCTAGCACACGTGGTTTCTTAGTCTTCATTATTGGGGGAGATTAAGGATCGGCAGTTTGATGATCTGTGTTTGGAAGAGCTACGGGAGACAGTGGTTCAGGGTGGTGCCAAGGAGGTTACCATTGGTGAGGATGGTATTCTGAGACTCCAGGGCCGTTTATGTGTTCCTAATGTTGATGGCCTGAGGGGGAGGATTTTAGAGGAGGCACACAGTTCTTGGTATTCTGTTCATCCTGGTGCTACGAAGATGTATCGCGATTTGAAGCAGCATTACTGGTGGAGGCAGATGAAGAAGGACATTGTGGAGTATGTGGCTAGGTGTCTTAACTGCCAACAGGTTAAGTATGAGCACCAGAGGCCAGGAGGCCTACTTCAGCAGATGCCCATTCCTGAGTGGAAGTAGGAGCGCATCACTATGGACTTCGTGGTTGGGTTGCCTCAAACATTGCGGAAGGTTGACGCAGTTTGGGTCATTGTGGATAGATTGACCAAATCGGCACATTTCATTCCAGTGGCTACTACTTATACTTCTGAGAGGTTAGCCCAGATCTACATTCGGGAGAAAGTCTGGTTGCACGGTGTGCAGGCATCCATTATATCAGATCGAGGTCCTCAGTTCACCTCGCACTTCTGGAAAGCATTGCACGGTGGGTTAGGCACCCAGATACACCTCAGCACAACATTTCACCCTCAAACTGATGGCCAGTCGGAGCGTACAATTCAGATATTGGAGAACATGCTCCGTGCATGTGTGATTGACTTTAGAGGTCAGTGGGACTAGTTCTTTCCTTTGGCCGAGTTTGCTTACAATAATAGTTATCAGTCCAGCATCGAGATGGCTCCATTTGAAGCTTTGTATGGTCCGCGATGTCGTTCTCCTATCGCGTGGTTTGAGCCTGGCGAGGCTAAGTTATATGGCACCGACCTGGTGAGGGATGCTCTGGAGAGGGTGAAGTTGATTTAGGAGAGGCTCCGCACAGCACAGTCCAGACAGAAGAGTTATGCGGATCAGAGGGAACGTGATGTGTCATTTATGGATGGAGACAAGGTTCTGCTGAAGGTCTCACCGATGAAGGGTATTATGAGATTCGGTAAGAAAGGCAAGTTGAGCCCGCGGTTCATAGGTTTTTTCGAGGTGTTGAGGCGAGTTGGGGAGGTTGCTTATGAGTTAGCCTTACCTCCTAGCTTATCAGGAGTTCATCTGGTCTTTCATGTATCCATGTTCCGGAGGTACCACGCCGACTTCTCTCACGTGGTTGATTTCAGCACTATTCAGTTGGATGAAAGGTTAGGCTACGAGGAGGAGCCAGTTGCTATTGTTGATAGACAGGATCTCCAGTTGAAATCCAAGAGCGTTTCTGCGGTAAAGGTCCAGTGGAGGGGCCAACCGGTCGAGGAGGCGACTTGGGAGTCCGAAGAGGACATGCGGAGCAGATATCCGCACTTATTCAGCACTTCAAGTACGATTCTAGACCCGTTCGAGGACGAATGTTTGTTTAAGAGGTGGAGAATGTAACGATCCGACCGGTCGTTTTGCGTTATCGGACCCCGTTCCCCTAAAGAAAACTTCCCACAGTGGCTTATTGTGATTTATGACTTACGGGGATGGGTGGTTCGGGATTCGGGAGTGTTTAGAGCAGTATAGGAACACTTAGTTCCTTAAGGTTGGCCTTTTTTGGCCAAGTTCGACTTCGGTCAACATTTTGAGCAACTCACCTCGAAATCGAGTTCTGACAGTTCCGTTAGCTTCATATGATGATTTCGGACTTGTGTGTATGTCCGAAATGGGTTTTGGATGACCCAGGAGCGTTTCGACGCCAAATAGAAAAAATAGAGTTTCCTTAAGTTCATAATTTGGTTTGGAACATGTTTTTGTGTTATCGAGATCCAAATAGAATTCGGAGACCAGGAATAGTTTTGTTATGTCATTTATTACTTTCCTACAAAATTTGGTGTCATTCTGAGTAGTATAGGTCGGTTCCGCGCATTGAAACAGAATTCAAGAACTTAAAGTTCTTAAGTTTGATTCTAAGGGGTTTTGAGCGGTGATTTTGAGTTTTAGCATTGTTTCGGGTATTCCGAAGGCTCGAGCGAGTCCGTAATATGACTTAAGACTTTTTGGTATATTTGGACGGGGGCTCGGGTGGGCCCATGTGCCTCCTGGTCACCAAACGAGGCCAAAACCCAGCAGCCTTAACTACTGGTGCACCTGAACTGGTGTGACCGCTGGTGCGGTTGCCTAGTCGCATGTGTGAGACCGCTCCTGCGGTCTAGGCCTCGCAGGTGCGGCCCCAGGGGAGGAGGTCCATTATCACAGGTGCAGACATGATTCCGCAGGAGCAGAGCCGCAGGTGCGGGCCTCCCTCTGCAGGTGCGATCCCAGACCTTCTTGGCCACTTCTGCAGGTGCGAGACCGCAGGTGCGGTCCTCGAGCCGTAGGTGAGAAATCACTGATGGCAGTGAGTTCTTTAAACACGGGACTTAACCATTTTTCACCCCATTTCTTCCTCCATTGTCGACTTTGGGAGCATGAGAGAGAGCCAAACGACCTAACAACTAGAGGTAAGTTATTTCCACTCAAATGTTGGTTTAATACATCAATTCTTTGGTAGATTAACACCCTAATTAGTGTAAATCAAGGGTTAGGGTAGAAACCTAGGGTTTGAGGAACTTTAGAGAACTTCCCCCACCTATCTACCATGAAATCATATAAAAATTATATATTAATTGATGAGTGTTTCCTTCGAGAATTTTTGGAATCCGAGTGTGTGGGCCCGGAGGTGAATTTTGGGATTTCTTCAACAATGATGAATTTACTAAATAAGTAGGAGAATTTCCATACTTTGAGCATGAATTGATATGTTTGTATAACATTTGGCTAGTTTCGAGTCCTCGGGTGTAGAGTTCGGAGTTTTGGGCGCGCTCTTGGTCCGAGAAGTAGATTCGACATGAGGTGAGTCTCCTTTCCAACCTTGTAAGAGGGAATTGTCCCCATAGGTGATTGTAAATTGATTCAAATTTCCTTACTTGCGGGGGCTACACACGCACGAGGTGACGAGAGTCCATGCGTAGCTACTACTATGTTATGTAAGGTAGTTTTTAGGGCTCACAAGCATGCTCATTTGTGCTTTGCATGTATTCCTACTTGTATGTGAGTTGATTATTATCCTTGAATTGGCATGAGAATGTTAGGAAGTTATGTTTAACAAATTCATTTGTTTGAGTTCTTGACTCCAAGTGTAAACTTTGTTACACTACTAAATTCCTGATAAATTCTGTGTATGTATATGAGCACCCTCGTCGCATGTATGATTCGTGAGCGGGGTAGCCTATCATTATTTCAACTGCATCGCATGTTTGATTTGCGAGCGGGGTAATAGATGCATCTATGGTTCGAGTCATTCGACCCTCGGCAGTGCAAATTTATTTTAGCGTCGCTTCGGCCGTACGCTTCGGCATACTATGTGCTATGTATTTGACTGAGAGTCTTGTTATTATTAAATAAATTGCTTCATGTGGAAGGGGAACTTGGGACTTTTGTGATAACTGCTATTTGTCTCGTGAGAATAAATTGCAGTTTTATATAATTGATACTTCATGCCTTAGTGATTTCCATGACTACTATTTCTTTCTAGATTTATTTAATCATATTATTTTTTATTGACCCTACTAAGTATCACGTCTACCTCTCGTCACTACTTCTTCGAGCTTAGACGGGATACTCACTGGGTACATATTTGTTTATATGTACTCATGCTACGCTTCTGTACTTAATTGTACAGGTTCTGAGGCGGGTGCATCTGGTTATCAAACCGGAGCGTGATCTTGAGAGCATATTCTGAACCCGACTTCACGGTGAGCTTCTCCCCTTGGCGTTTCTCAGCAGCACCTTGGAGTTGTGTTTTGTTATTTCTGTCTATTTTCTTCAGAAAGTAGTACAATTATTCTGTCTAGTTTTGTATATTCCACTAGCCGCCTGTAGACTTGTGACACTATGTCCTGGCACACGTAGTAGACCTTATGGTATTTTTGCTAAACTGTATATGTTGGCCCATTGTTTTGGGTTTCATTGATTCGAGTTGCATGACTTATCTGTTTTCATTTAACAATTATTAACTTAAAACTTGGCAAGCAATTGAATATCTTATTAAATAAGGTAACCTCATTAGTAAACAAGTGTTGGCTTCCCTGACTCCGGTGTTGGGCGCCATCACGACATGAGTTAGAAGTTTGGGTCGTGACAACATATTCTGTTCTATGCGCTACTATGGTTAATTGACCTTAGCATGATTCTGTTTGATCCATGAAACCTGTTTATTTCCTTCTAAAACTAGCATGCTTTAGTTTCTACTACCCTACCCTGCTCTATGTCTTCGTCTGGTTGGTTATTCAAAATTTTAGCCTGTCTTCTAATTGATACATGATCCCACCTAGTGATAGTTAATAAACTAAGTCAACTTTTGCAATGTGAAACTTCGTTTGATTCAGTTGTATTCTCTATTCAGAACATGTTTAGTTCTGTTTGTAATTCAAGTGTCACTGCTCTTGTTGTGATTGTTTAATTACTGGAATCCATGTCCGAGTCAATCTGCTAAATGTTCTTTTTGTTCTATTTGCAGTCTTATAATTTGAACATATTCACTTCTGAAAATCAAACTACTTTTTCTAAAACTATCCCCTACCCTTATATACTATTTTCAAACTCCTATTCTTAGCTATCTAGGGTCCTACCACCCCCAGTGTGAGCACTGTCTAGGGTCCATGAGACTCCTCCGAACTCGGACATAATGGGGTTGGTCTTCCAAGGGTTTTTTACAAAATTGTTTCTTTGAGAAAGGTTCAGGTGTGAGCATTGCCCGGGGTCCCTGAGGCCCTTGGGAGCTTTGACACACTAGAAGCCCATTTTGTGTATTATGGATGGACCACCTGTATACCTCAGACCTGCTTAGATTGAAGGCCTGATTTTCAGGTTGAATTGAGACTTCTAAGGCTCCCTATATTGTAATGGATAACTTTATGTGATTCATTCGTGTTGGTCTGTAATAATAATCCTTGTATAAAACAGATATGGGGTTACTAGTAAAAGCTGGGGAGGGATTTTTATACATCTTTGTTCAAATTCGCGTAGAAATCCTACCTATAGGTTGTTGTGGTGATTCCTTATGTGCATACCATTAGAAATCATGCCCATAGGATATTTTCTCACTGTTTGCAATCTGAAATTTCATACTTTGCATCCTAGAAATCCTGCTTATATGCTACTTTTGTCAATTCTGCATCAAGGATCCATGTTCCACGCATATTTTCAACCTCAATGTGCATTAGAGATCATGTCTATAGGATCTTCATTGTGTAAATTATTGAATTTGCTTGTTAATGTTTCTGCAATTTAGATATCATGCCTATAGGGGATATAAAATCAGTTTTTGCAATTTAGATATCATGCCTATAGGGTATAAAATCAGTTTCTGCAATTTAGATATCATGCATATAGGGAATATATATTGTAATTCGTTTCAGCACTTAGAAATCATGCCTATAAGAGTTAATTAATCACGTAAAATAGAAAGCATGTCTATAGGATCTAAAAAGATATAATCTGCCTGTTTATTAAAATCAGTAACCCGCTTATAACTGTAGTTTGTAATTAACAGTTAAGATACCATGCTTATAGGATTATGCTTCGGTTATCACTTAGGCAAACTTATATAGGTAATTAAAGAATTACAGGTCTAAAAAATTGTGATTTCTTCTTGCTTGAAACGTGTCCAGATACAGAGTATTAACAAAAATCAGTAGGCAAATTGATAGGTATCGGTTCTCGCTTTAATAAAGCTGTTATATATATCCTATTATGCCCATCTAGATATCCTACCTATAGGATCCTAAATCTGTAAAATTGTCTGTTTGAATTGCGTGCATTTGTTGTTTACTTGTAGAGGTTAACATGAGCCTTTATTTGCTTCTTATGTGACCGTCCTATCTGAATTTTGTTTTTCGCTTAGCTTTTCTCATTTTTAAGCAACACAGGTGAGTCTAGAACCAACAAAAATAGAAGTCCTAAACTCCTCCAGGACCATAGGTAAGGGACGGGTAGTGCACGCATAAGGCACGCACTAGAGTCTATTATAACGCTTAGGTAATAAAAGATAGTAAGTGGGTAGTAAACTTTTGCGCTAGTACTATGCGTAACATCCCAATTTGGGGAAAGTTACCAAGTATTGCATGGAAATGATCCTATAAGCTAAAAAACCTAAGACCCCTTTAATTACTGTTTTAAAGTAATACCTATTTGTTTGGATTGCTTTATTTTTCTTTAATGACTAATTCGCTTAATTGAGTTTGGCCGGGACCCACGGTTATGGACCTTGAGGGGTGCCTAACACCTTTCCCTCAAGGTAATTTTGAGCCCTTACCCAATCTCTGGTGATACAAACTAGTTTCATGATTTATTTGCTCTAGGTTCCCTAATGCACCTTAATCCGTTAGGTGGCGACTCTTCAAATCCCATACCCCGTCCCAAAAGGAAGGGAGTTGTCCCAAAAAATGTCGAAACCCGGAATCCGCGAGGAAAAAGGGGGCACGACACAAGCCTATGGTTCTTTGTGCATACATGTTAATTAGTTGTAAGTGCGAGAGTTGTTCTTTGATGCTAAGTCCTTAAATTATATTTATTCTTTGATTTGAGTGTATGGACTATTTATTCTTGTGAGGGAACTTGTTTCATGATAGATAGCTGATGTTATTAGCTTCTTTGACAGAGTAGGTGGGCGAGCTTAAATTTGGTAAGTTAGAAGTTTGTTGTTGGTTTGTGACTTTTATATCTTGCACGATGATCAGGAAGTGTATATCTAATGGTTTGAGTTGCTATAGGGCCTAGTGGTTAGTATCAACTGAAGTGATGGTATTTCTAGGCTTGATTTAATGAGAGTGGTTTTAATGCTTACTTGAGGACGGAGTCTAATTGTAGGGTGTTGATGTTAAGTCAAAAATGCATATATTTTTTCCATTGTTGCCTCAGATTCTAGTACTTTTAATCGTATTTTGAGTATTAATTATATTAGTTTATACTTAATATTATGTTTTCATTGTGTAGGAATAAAACAGTGTGAAGATGAAGAGATGTGGAGCAAAATTGGATAAAACACGAATGAAAAAGAAAGAAAACTAAAATAATAAAAAATGGGGGGACACAATTTGGGTTTTGTCCCCCCCTCCCAACCCCCCAAGTGGAGACAACAAAAGAGAGTAAGAATTCAAAAGTAACGCGCCAAGTATTTGAACGTGAAAACGTATTATTTTCAGCGTTAGGTCCAGCGCTAGGCGCTGGCCTGGAAGCTGTGTTGCGGGGATTTTTCTAGTTTGTCCGGGACAATGTTATTTAGGTCCTACACGACCCCCCCCCCCCC
>ML282245.1:70089-86496 GCA_005239495.1 Nicotiana undulata | reverse complement strand
TTTCTCTTTTAAACATCTAAATGTGTTTAAAAGAAAAGTCCTCCCCGGCCCCCCCCCCCCCCAACTCGTATAAAAGGGGTCCTAACCCTAATTTGGAGGAGATGTAACATATTTTGAAGGAGAATTCACGTTGGGGAACACACACCACGGGATTGTTAGTTAACCCATAGCTCTAGAATATCGACTCTTCCTGAATTCGTGTCTAAATTTGCCAACTTGTTTCTTTAATTTCTTAGCTTGCTACTCTAGATTAAATGTAGTTAAATAATCACACTAGAAAATCGCTTGAATAGACTAACTATTTGGGTTTAATGTAGTTGATAGTTAATCACAAGTCTCTGTGGGTACGATATCTGGATTTACAATCCTATATTATTTGTCGACCACGTATACTTGCGTGTGAGTTTGGGAGCAACAGTATTAGCTCGTGCTCAAGCCACCAGCCCCGAACCATCCACTTTTTCTTATTTTTCTTCCTCTTTTTCCTCCCGTAGAAGTTGGGGTGGCTCCACAAACAGGGGGATGACATTCTTCTTAGGCTTACGAGCCACTCTCTTTTTAGGCTCTTGCCCCTTAGAGGTCGAGGTACTCTTCCTCTTGCTCTCCTTTGCAGACTTCGATATAGGGAGTGAGGCTTCTTCATCACTGGTCGGGGGCCTCATCGTCGCATATTTTCTGAGAATCGCAAAAAAGGGAACTGAGTAAGCTCGGAAAGACATTTTAATAATGTCCAAATCGTTAAAGACAAGAACGAGGCATATCGTGATTTTTGGCCTCCCACCAGCCTTTTGTTAAATCGCGTCATCTGCGCTTGGTATATGTTGATGTCGAGACCAGGCTCCTAACCTAGTTCCCGAGATGAGGAACCGCACCCAGCGTCCAGGCAGCAGCTACACCGTGCAAAACACCGATAAGAGAAGGTGAAGAAGTAAAACTAACAAGCAGAAATTAAAAGCGGAGTCGTACTTACATATCATATTCCATTTCTCGGAAAAGTTCATGCTCCGGGTCGGAATTAAGGCGGTGGTCCTCACTCATATGAATCGTCCCATCTAACCCCGGTCTTTGTCTATGTCAGTACTCGAGATGAATGTCTTGGTGGCCCTGCGTTAGAGCTTTATTATCCCACCTTGGTAAAGTCACGAGCTATACAGTCTTATAAGGTGATCGAGGGTGAAAGGGAGCTCGTCAATTTGGTCACAAAAGAGCAGAGCAATATCACAATCCTCCAAAAAGAGGGGTGGATTTGGCCAAGGGTCACTTGATACTTTTTGCAGAATTCTATAATGGCTGGATCGAGGGGACCTGGCGTGAAAAGGTAAGTGTAAACACTTAAGAACCCTTCCACGTAGGTAATGATAGCTTCTTCAGGGGCCGGTATCACGAACTCTTTGTTTTCCCAGTTGCAGTCCTTCTTCACTTGGTTGAGGAAATTCATGGATATCGAGCATATGTATCTTGATACTGGTTCACATTAATCGGGGACCAAAGGGGTTTTCTCGACTTTGAAGTAAGAACTGATGACACACCTTCCGGGAACACACTCGTCGGTCGGCCGAGACGAGGAAGTAGTTTCTTTCCGTGGAACAGTTTCTGATGTCTTAGCCATTTGATTTTTGAGTGCAAAGAAGAATTGAGATTTTGATATTTTGTGTTCTAAAAGGAACAAGCAATGGAACACAAAGATTTGAAGATAGGAAGCTTGAAGAATGCAAAGAGTTTTGAAGATTCGATTAGAAGAGATTAAAAGTAAAGTTTGAAAGAATGGAAAAGGGGCTTATTTATTGGTTTCATGGTGACAGTTCAAAGATGGTAGCGCCCGACCATCGACTGACGCACATTAAATACCTAGGGAACTGTACCGACGGGACTTTTTGTGTAACGACCCGACTGGTCATTTTGAGCTCTAGCCCGTCGTTCATTGGTTGGAAGTCATGAACAGCTTCATTTCAGGTATTATGACTCGGGCGTATGGTCGGAGTTGAAATTCGGGAAGTTCAAAGTTAAATTGAAAGAAACAATTTCATTTCAGAAGCCAAAAATTGGAAGAATCGACTAAGACTGGGATTTGGAGTAAACGACCTCAGAATCAGAATCTGAAGGTTCCAGCAGGTTCGTATGATGATTTCGGACTTGTGCGTATGTCCGGATCGGGTTTTGGATAACTCGGGAGCATTTCGGCATATATTGTGGAAATCAACATTTTTGAAGGAATTTCCTAAGTTTGGCTTGAAGCGTATTTCATAGATATTGATGTCCTTTTGGGATTCCGAGTCTGGAAATAGCTTCGTATGGTGATTCTGGAGTTGGGAGCGCGATCAGAAGTGAATTCGGATGTCCGGAGGTCAGTTTGAAGTCCTTTGGCTAAAGATAGAAATTTGAAGGTTTTTGAAGAATCCGACCGGAAGTGGAAATTTTTATATCGGGGCCGGAATGTGATTTCGGAAATTGGAGCAGGTCTGTAATGTCGAATATGACTTGTGTGCAAAATTTGGGGTCAATCAGATATGATTTGATGGGTTTCAGCATCGGATTCAGAAGTTTGAAATTCTAAGTTCTTAAAGATTTGGATTGGAGAACGATTCGTCGTTTCGATGTTGTTTGATGTGATTTGAGGCCTCGAGAAATTTTGTGTCATGTTTTTGGATAGTTTGGTGTAATTGGACGGGGTCCTGGGGGCCTCGGGTGGATTCCGAGAGGTTAACAGATCAAATTTTGAGTTGAAGAAGAGCTGAAGTTCTTGTCATCTGGTGTGACCGCACCTGCAAGGCATTGGCCGCAGGTGCAGTTTTAGGAGCCGCAGGTGCGAGATTTTGGGCACATGTGGAAGCGTAGGTGCGAGCAGGAGATCGCGGGTGTGGATATTGGCCTGGGCAGAATGTTTTAAAACGGGAAATTTTCATTTCTTCTCCCATTTTTCATCTTGGCATGGGCAATTGTGGGAGGGATTTTCGTCGGAGATCACAAGGTAAGTAATTTCTTCACAATTTTAAGTTAAATACAAGATCGTTAAATGGATTAGATAAGAGAAACTAAGGAAAATTGGGGAATTTTAAGAAAACCTAGAAATTTGGTAATATGGGTTTTTACCACGAATTGAGCCTGAATATTTGAGTAAAATTGTATAATTGAACTAGTAAAGCTATGAGTAGAGTTTATCTTCGAGAAATTTCGGAATCCGGGCACCTGGGCCCGAGGGCATATTTGTCAATTCATTGAGCAAAGTTGGGGAAATTATATAATTTGAATTTATTACAAGTATTAGAGTGAATTTTCATTGTTTTGCCCGTTATTTGGTAGTTTTTGGGGTGTTATGCATCTATTGGAGTCGTCGGAATGGCTTGGAAGTCGGTTATGGAATTTCGGAGCGAGTTAAGTCTCCTTTCTAACTTTGTGAGGGAGAATTGTCCCCATAGGTGAACTAAATAAATATATGATGTTATTTGCGGGGTCTACGTACGCACGAGGTGACGGGAGTCCGTGCGTAGCTACTATTATGCTTATGTCCGGATAGTGTAGGACCCACTAGCATGCCTTACGTGTTGTACATGTGATCCTGCCAACAAAATTAGATTGATAATGATATTGAATTGGTAATTTATTTCCTAAGAAGGCTAGTGTACCTTTCTTAATCATTTACAAAGAGAATTGATGCCACCGTGGATAATTGTGTTCCTGTTAAGGTTTTATTATTAAATATTATTGAACTTGGCAAATGAATTTCAAACATGATTTAAATACTATCTTCAGGTTCACCTAAAGAGGATTTTACCATTTTCTTGAAAAGTTGTTTTCTTGATAAAATGCGGATTTATTATGTGAATACGTGTACCTATGAGCACCTGAGCCGCAGGTATGATTCGCGAGCAGGTTAGCCTTATTACTATTATGTTGACCATGTCGCATGATCGATTCCCGAGGGAGGAAAATAGATGCATCTATGGTTCGAGCCGTTCGACCCTTGGCAGTGCATAGTTTATTATTGGTTGTCCGCGTCGTTCGACCCTCGACCTTTTGATTGCGCATGATAAGTTCTGCGTATTTCCTGTGATTTATACATGATAAATGATGTGTATTTCCTGTGATTTATACATGATAAATACTGCATATTTCCTGTGATTTATACATGTTTATCGGCTTAAGGAAAAGTTGAAATTCTAGTTTAAATGAAGAAGAAATGATATGTAAAAGGTGAAATAAGTTTGATGTTTCTTATCCCTGGATATTGATTGATTTTATATGATACTCATGCTTAGCACCTCACTTGATTATATGTAATCGGCTTATAGCAAGTGTCTAATTCGACTTCTCGTCACTACCTCTCGGAGGTTAGGTGGGATACTTACTGAGTACACGTTGTTTACGTACTCATGCTACACTTGATGTGCATTTTGTTGCACAGGTACCTTCATAGCAGAGTGGCTGACTTGGAGACTTAGACGGGCTGCAACACTCGGAGACGACCCGCAGCCGACAAAGTCTTCCTCATATGTATTTGTACTTTATTTTAAAGTCCTTGTCCAATTTGTATCTCGGACAAGCTTGTATATTTGTATAAATTCTTAGAAATTTCTCTCATACATGTGACACCGGGTTCTAGGATATGTTTGGGGTGTATCTTATTATGATGGAATGTTGGACTGTTAATTTTCACCTAATGGACTTTATTCAATTGTTACGTGTTAAAGAGGAAGGAAATGATTTCGAAAATGTTGAAACAAGAATTTAACTCAACTATTAGATTATTGGCTTGCGTGACAGTGGTGTCCGACGCCATCACGACCTTAATAGATTTTGGGTCATGACAACATGGTATCAGAGCTCTAGGTTCCCTTAGGTATCATGAGTAAGTCTAGTAGAGTCTTGCGGATCGGTACAGAGATATCTGTACTTATCTTCGAGAGGCTACATGGCTGTTAGGAGTACTTCCCTTCTTGATTCCTCATTGTGCGATTTGATTCCTCTGAGGCTTATGCCTATGTCTCTTATTACTCAATCTTATACGTCGCGAAGAGCTTGTTATGAATCGTGAATTTGAGGAATTGTAATGGTGCTACTGATATGGTGCATGATGTTTTCCGTACATAGTTGTTTGGGTTGTTGTTGTCACCCTGTAGAAGAATATTATGTTGTTCCAGCTCAGTAGTTGTGTTTCTGAGATCCTTGAGACTATGCTCAGGTAGTGATGATGTTTACAACTGGTTAACGTGCGATGGGAGTGTGATGGTAAAATGCTTGCCCATATGTTGGGGTAATGGATGGTTTGAAGGGAGGTCTCCTCAGAGTGTGATTTCGAGATTTTAGTATTTTAGTTCCGGCAGAGGAAAGGCATTTGAATTATGAATGGTCCGGTTTGGGTTGATAAAGTAGTAAGGCTTGGTGTTTTCAAGTGAGGTGGAGTATTCACCTGGGATGTGATATCATCGTCTTTGATCGAATAGGATGTGTTAAGTTCGCCGGTGTTATAGTTCTTCGATCGCATTGGGTCAGAGTGTTGCGAAGTAGTATTGAAGAAGCAGTTGTCAGAGATCGTGGTGTGTAGTGGTTCAGAATTGAATAGTTATTTCTAATGAAGGCAGCTCGAGAAAGATGATCTTCGGGGAGTCGAAGTTATGGTGATATGCACGTTCAGGTGTCGCAAGGAATGATATTGAATTGGGGCCACAATTGAGAAGCATGCAATGAAGGAAGACATGTGAGAAATGTCAGGTGGCGGCTAAATCTCTAAAATGCCAGGCATGAGAGACACAAGTCAGGTAGTTGCTTAAGGGAATGAGTTTAACAAGTGGGAGAGTGGCAGTGTAGCACATGAGTTAAGTTGTAAGACAACCGCCTATCTGGGGGGATGTTTGGAGTGATTTGAGAGTTTTAGTGGACAGTGATTGGGTCCACGAACTTAAAGTTGAAATGTTGGTTATGCGGAGGAAGGTTGGATGCAACAGAGATGAGTTATTAGGATGAAGAAGGATGCTATATGGCGGTGAATTTGAAGATGTTATAGCGCATTTTGTAGATGTCCATGAGGAGCGGACGGACAGGCAAAGTTGGTGAATGAGAACAGGCTTATGGTGGGATATTGATGTTGTAGAGGGTGTGCAGTGCAGCGTTGTTTGAAGGTGTCAGTTGGTGATTTCCACAGGTGGGTTATCTCCTATGAGTAGGTTAGTGGTTGTGTGGTTGGCAAGTTTCTGCGAGAAATCCTAGTGGCTATTCGATAGGAGGCGGAATGCGTGAATGGTTCTAGAGAATTTGAGTATTTAGGGTATGCTAATAGGAGGATTCGGAAAAATTGGAAGGAATGGTTGAGAAAGATTATGTAAAAAGGAGAAAGGATCTCAGCAGGGCCTATAGCGGTGCAAGGAGTAGCTTCGGGCTAAGTGGGGGGGTCCCACCACCTGCAGTTGGGTTGTAGGATTGTGTTCTCATGGGGTTGCGGATTGTCGGCGTATTGGCAAGTTATTACAGCTAAGGGAAAGGAGTAGAATGGTAATTGTGCATGGCATTTGGTAAATATGCCCCAAGGGTCGGTCCTATTGGACCAGGGTTAGGTTTTGGGAGATTCAGAATTTATGCTTAAGGCATGGGCGAGCTGTAAGGGTAGTGATTTAGTCACGTGCTTCATTGAATGGGTGTTTATGTGCTAGGAGAGCCTTAGAGTTGATTGTATTCGGACCCAGTCAGAGTGGGTGACTCTCAATAGCGGTCCTAGTGAATCTAAAAGTTAAGACTGCGGTGTTTAAGGGTTTCAGGCAGCAGTATGATTAAGAATCGAGCTTTTGCAGTATAATTTCTGAGGAGAAGGGGAAATGGTTGGAGTGTTCTATGTTATTTTCAGCATGCAGGATGGTATTGGAAGAGTGAGAGAATTTAACTCCGGGTTGTAGAGGATTATCAGGAGGGTATGATATGGGTTGCGGGATTTAGGCAGCATGGTCTCGTGAATCAAGGTCACTCAGGATGAATGAGGGTTGAGTTTGCTATGAATTGAAGTAAGTTACTATTATCTCTGAGGCAATTAAAGATGATAAAAAGAAGATAGATTGGTTAGCCATGGTTGAAATGGAACATGTACGACAGTGATCATTTCCTTTGGTGTGATTGAGTATGTGTATAGTTTGTGCAGATGTGCGTGGGGCTTGTCGGCCGTCATAATAGATTTCATTTGGAAGCATTCAAGTGCTATGGCCTGTCAGGTGTAGGCGGATCCCGGAAGATTTATGGTGGTTCAGACCACTACTTAAGGATTGCATGTATCGTGATTGTGAGAATTCATTGTGTGTTGTTATGGTTCTTATGAACTGAGGTAAGTACGAGGTTTCTATATGATGAAGTGTTCACCCTATTAGTGGTTCAGGAGTTATGATGGGATTCCTATGCTATTTCATATTGGCATGTTAGGTGCAGTTAGCAGGGTGTAACTGGAAGTAAGAATCAAGATTTGCGGTTCGGTGCTAACAAGGATGTCATGAGCTCGGGGGAGAAAGAGAAAAGCGATTTGAAAGTCCAGAGTAAGCTGGTGTTATCTTCAGTGTCACCTGAGATCGATATTCGGTGAAGGAGGTTTTGTGCCCTGGTCATGGGTTCTTGATGGGTTTTGTAGGGTTAGTATGGTCGGTGGTATGGATGTGCAGACTTGTTATCTTGTGTGGAAGGTCGTGGGAGCATGATTGCGGGAAGATTTCATAAGTGTGACTTGTAGTCACCTAATGGATTGAGAGATTAGACCGAGTTTGAGAAAGTGCAATGTTGCTTATTTGAGGATGTATGTCAGGGAGGCGTTCAGTTCATCCTTATTGTGAGTTGTGGGGTGTTGTCCCGGCTATGATGGTTGTTCTTGCGTATTATGAGAAGAGATGGGTTATTATGGACCTAGGTAAGGCTATCAGCCTAGAGCAGTGTGAGCGGAATCGGCTTGAAGTGGGTGAATGGATCTAAACAATAAAAAAATGTGGGCTTCATGCGAGTCATATGTGTTCATTTCAGTATAGCGCTCTGCAGAGAGAGGGTGATGGAATATCAAATATAGTTCCGTCTTCGTCAAATTCATGTGATATTATGATTGTGCCGTATAAGTTGTGAAACGGCTTGATAATTTCTTATGTGTTGAGATTCCGCGTAGTAATGAGGGTATGTGAGCAGGATGGCTCTTGGGATTCAAATTATATATCGCACCTCAGTTGTGCTTGAGTTTTATAGCATATGACTCTATCAGTCTCCCCAGAATGGTATTATGCACTTAGCGTGCTTGTGACCGGTATTCAGTAATTTATAATAGTGGGAAATTAAGCTCCGTATATATTTATGATGGGATCGGGTGGCACGCCGCCACGGGTATGTTATTCGGACCAGGTTGCATGTCGCAGTAGCGTGATGTTGAGTAAGGCTCCTATACTTATTTTTCTTGTGTTTTACTTCCTATTTTCTGAGGAAAGTTCATATTAGTTGCGTGAGTTGAGTAGTCCCTTCCTGAGTCATTTCCTTATGTATCGTGTTCGAGTTGTGGCCTATTGGCGCATTGTGGCATCGTGTGAGATTGTTGGTCACGTCTGGGATGATTGGGTGTTTGAACAGTTCATGCTGGGTGAGCCGAGATTCATAAATCTGGGATCAGTGCTATAAGATTATGTGAAGTATGTTACGGGGCAGTTTCCAGTATTTGGTTAGTAATGAGGTAATGATTATTGTCAAAAAGGAGAGGTTCAATGTTTGGTTAACTCTGTAGTTGGTTAGAATTTCTGCACATCTCCTCCGTGTGATGGTATCGTCAGCATTATAGCATGATGTATGTATGTATATTATGAGGTGCATTGGGAACATCAGATTCGTGGGATTTTGGCTATTAAGGTTCAAGGAGTGTCATTGTGGTCAGGTGATGAATTATGCGGTGCATGGTGCTAATTCAGCAAATGTACGCAGTTGTGTTCTGGTGCCTCGTGTGGTAGTTGATACGGTGTTCATATATTAGAAACAGGCCTGGCAGAGAATTTCCGGTGTTGGAACTGAGTTCTGAGCTTGCTGCATGAATAAAGGGGGATATCTTCAGGATTGATCAAGCTTATGTGCTCAACTGGGTTGTGGCAGCTCGGGGCAGGTACACCGGGTGTTAAACAGTGATTTCAGATAACTCAAGAGAAGTTCTTGGCACGTTCGAGGACGAACGTCTGTTTAAGTAGGGGAAAATGTAACGACCCGACCAGTTGTTTTGAGCTCTAGCACGTCGTTCAGCGGTTGTGAAGTCATGAACAACTTCATTCCATGTATTATGACTCGTGCGTATGGTCGGAGTTGAAATTCAGGAAGTCCGGAGTTAAATTGAAAGAAAAGTTTTCGTTTTAGAAGCTAAAAATTGGAAGAATCGACTAAGACTGGGATATGGAGTAAACGACCTCGGAATCAGGATCTGAAGGGTCCGGCAGGTTCGTATGATGATTTCAGACTTGGTCGTATGTCCGTATCGGGTTTTGGATAACCGGGGAGCGTTTCGGCGTATATTGTGGAAATCAGCATTTTTGAAGGAATTTCCTAAGTTTGGCTTGAAGCTCATTTTAGAGATATTGATGTCCGTTTGGGATTCCGAGTCTGGGAATAGCTTCGTATGGTCATTCTGGATTGGGAGCGCGATCGGAAGTGAATTCGAATGTCTGAAGGTCAGTTTAAAGTCATTTGGCTAAACATAGAAATTTGAAGGTTTTTGAAGAATCCGACAGGAAGTGAAAATTTTGATATCGGGGTCGCAATGCGATTCCGGAAGTTAGAGCAGGTCTGTAATGTCGAATATGACTTGTATGCAAAATTCGGGGTCAATTTAATATGATTTGATGGGTTTCGGTGTCGGATGCAAAAGTTTGAAATTCTAAGTTCTTAAAGATTTGGATTGGAGAGCGATTCGGCGTTTCGATATTGTTTGATGTGATTTGAGGCCTCGAGCAAGTCCGTGTCATATTTGGGATAGGTTGGTCTAATTGGACGGGGTCCCGGGGGCCTTGGGTGGATTCTGGGTGGTTAATGGATCAAATTTAGAGTTGAAGAATAGCTGAAGTTGCTGTCATCTAGTGTGACCGCACCTGCGAGGCTTTGGCTGCAGGTGCGACTTTGAGAGCCGCATGTGCGAGTTTTGGGCTAGAGCTGAGGAGGCCGCAGGTGCGAGAGTTTGGGCGCACCTGCGGAAGCTCAGGTGCGAGCAGGAGATCGCATGTGCGGATATTGGCCTGGGCAGAATGTTTTAAAACGTGAAATTTTCATTTCTTCTCCCATTTTTCATTTTGGCATGGGCAATTGTGGGGAGCTTCAAGGAGGGATTTTCGTCATAGATCACAAGGTAAGTAATTTCTTCACAATTTTGAGTTAAATACAAGATCGTTACATGGATTAGATATGAGAAATTAAGGAAAATTAGGGAATTTTGAAGAAAACCTAGAAATTTGGTAATTTGGGGTTTTACCACGAATTGAGCCCGAATATTTGAGTAAATTGTATAATTGAACTAGTAAAGCTATGGTAGAGTTTATCTTCGAGAAATTTCATAATCCGGGCACATGGGCCCGGGGGAATTTTTGTCAATTCATTGAGCGGAGTTGGGGAAATTATATAATTTGAATTTATTAAAAGTATTTGAGTGAATTTTCATTGCTTTGCCCGTTATTTGGTAGTTTTTGGGGCGTTTTGCATCCATTGGAGTCGTCGGAAGGGCTTGGAAGCCGGTTATGGAATTTCAGAGCGAGATAAGTCTCCTTTCTAACTTTGTGAGGGGGAATTGTCCCCATAGGTGAACTAAATGAATACATGATGTTATTTCCAGGGCTACGTACGCACGAGGTGACGGGAGTCCGTGCATAGTTACTATTATGCTTATGTCCGGGTAGTCTAGGAACTACTAGCATCCCTTACGCGTTGTACATGTGATCATGCCAATAAAATTAGATTGATAATGCTATTGAATTGGTAATTTATTTCCTAAGAAGGATAGAGTGTACCTTTCTTAATCATTTACAAAGAGAATTGATGCCACCGTGGATAATTGTGTTCCTGTTAAGGTTTTATTATTGAATATTATTTAACTTGGCAAATGAATTTCAAACATGATTTAAATACTATCTTCAGGTTCACCTAAAGAGGATTTTACCATTTCTTGAAAAGCTGTTTTCTTGATAAAATGCATATTTATTATGTGAATACGTTTACCTATGAGCACCTGAGCCGCAGGTATGATTCGCAAGCAAGTTAGCCTTATTACTATTATGTTGACCGCGTTGCATGATCTATTCGCGAGCGGGGAAAATAGATGCATCTATTGTTTGAGTTGCTCGACCCTCGGCAGTGCACAGTTTATTATTGTTGGTCCGCGTCGTTCGACCCTCGGCATTTTGATTGCGCATGATAAGTGCTGCGTATTTCCTGTGATTTATACAGATAAATACTACATATATCCTGCGATTTATACATGTCTATCGGCTTAAGGAAAAGTTGAAATGCCAGTTTAAATGAAGAAGAAATGATATGTAAAAGGTGAAATAAGTTTGATGTTTCTTATCCCTGGTTATTGATTGATTTAATATGATACTCATGCTTAGCATCTCACTTGATTATATTTAATCGACTTATAGTAAGTGTCTAATTCGACCTCTCGTCACTACCTCTCTGAGGTTAAGCGGGATACTTACTGAGTACACGTTATTTTCGTACTCATGCGACACTTGTTGTGCATTTTGTTGCATAGGTACCTTTATAGCAGAGTGGCTGACTTGGATACTTAGACGGGCTGCAACACTCGGAGACGACCCACAGCCGGCAGAGTCTTCCTCATATGTATTTGTACTTTATTTTAAAGTCTTTGTCCAATTTGTATCTCGGACAAGCTTGTATATTTGTATAAATTCTTAGAAATTGCTCATGTACTTGTGACACCGGGTTCTGGGATATGTTTGGGTTGTATCTTATTATGATGGAAATATTGGACTGTTAATTTTCACCTAATGGACTTTATTCAATTGTTACGTGTTAAAGAGGAAGGAAATGATTTCGAAAATGTTGAAACAGGAATTTAACTCAACTATTAGATGATTGGCTTGCCTGAGAGTAGTGTCCGGCGCCATCACGACCTTAATAGATTTTGGGTCGTGACATTTCGGTCACCTCTATCACTTACATCATGGTACTGACGTCATGGCAAATCGGGGTGAAGTTTGAAGATTCAATTCGTTTCTTGTCATTATATTACAAAAAAGAGAGGACTATTTGTACATGGTCCAATTTTATTTGATTAACCGAGACCAGGATGGTAGGACGAGAATCGGTCTTGTGTTATATTAGACTGAGACATGAAGGTGCAGTACCAAGCTCGAGATTTGAAGTACCAATCGAGATCGAGACCACCTAGGATCGAGGCTAAACGGAACAGACATCGAGCGAGACTGAAGAAAGCTTATTAATAGAAAGCCGAGATATCCGTAATCGGGCAATGATCGTGGCAAAAACTCGGCACGAATCAAATCAAGAATAGTTATTTAGCCAATCATGAGATTTCCTTCTGTATTTAAAATTGTACCATAAGTAAAATTCCTCTACTATATAAAGGAGGGTTGTAATCATTTTTATATATCTAATTCTCATATAACAAAGCTATACAATACATTTTTCTCTCTTCATATCTCTTGTTCTTCAGTTCAGTCCATCACTTTCATTTATGTACATCCATTTGGTTCGAGGGAAATCAAGCTCGAGGACCATGCTGCACTTTATATCGGTAGTTTTTAATTTCATAGTCAATTTCTAGCATTAATTCTTATATTTATCAATTTATTTCAAGTGAAATCACGTATCCTTAAAACCACTTATAAATGTAATTGTTATGCGATTTTAAGGGTAAACACAAATAAAAATGGAGTAAATTTTATGGGTGGTCATTCATGTCACGACCCGAAATTCCCACCGTCAGGACCGTGATGGCACCTAACATTTCGTTTGCTAGGCAAGCCAACGTTAGAGGATCTTTAAGCTAATTTTAGTTAATTTCAATAAGTAAAAGCAATTAATATGAAATGAAACTAAAACTGGTGCGAAATAACATAAGAACCCAAAATATCTAAGTACAACCTAGATCTGGATTCATAATTACGAGCTTCTATAGTCTCTACAAACAGAGTTTGAAATAAATACAATTGTTTTGAACAAAACGAATAGTAAAACATGGGAAATGGAAGGGGACATCAAGGTCAGTGGACACCAGCAGATCTACCTCAAGTCTCCACAATCAAATCCGAGCTGAAACACCACACGGACAGCTGGGACCAGTACCAAAAGCTACCCAAGAAGTGCAAAGTGTAGTATGAGTACAACTGACCCAATGTACTCTGTAAGTGTCGAGCCTAACTTCGACGAGGTAGTGCTGAGGCTAAGATAAGACACCCACGTAAAATAGACATGCACAGATAACAATATACGTACAACATAACAACAAATAAAAGCTAAAAATGCGATTTTTGGGAGAGGACATGCGAAAGGGGTACAAGATGCGATAAATACCAAAGGGAATGATAATAGAAACAATTAATAAGCCTTTAAACAGCAAAACGAATAAACATAATGAACAAAACTGTACTTCATCACCCTTCATGCTTTTACTCTCAACCTCACTATGAAACAATAATAACTACACGGCATCACCCTTCGTGCTTTTACTCTCAACCTCATTGTGAAACAATAATAACTGCATGGCATCACCATTTATGCTTTTACTCTCAACTTCACTGTGAAACAATAATAACTGCATGGCATCACTCTTCGTGCTTTTACACTCTCCCTTACCATATAACAATGAACATAACAAAAGGGAGACATAATAAGCAAGAACATGTCTCACATCAACAATGTTTCCATAATATCAACCTCAACTTCAGAAAACAATACTTAATTATCTCAAATAACTCATAAATGCGAAAAGAGCGATCAATTTAGTAATCAACCAATCTAAGCATGGATATCATGATCAACGAAAGAAATAAACTACAAGAAACAAGTCATATCCACATGCTTTGATGCAACAACAATGAATAGGTACTTGTCACCTCACATATACGTTGTACCCAACCTCTAAACGTGTAGCAAATAGGCAAACAAGTCATAATACCTCAAGTCAAGGTTAACCACGACACGAACCTCACTCCAAAGACCAACTCAAAGCTCACCCATGACGTTGCCTTTTGAACAAGCCTCCGAACCAAAATAATCTAGAAAACTATAAACCACACGATTCAAAATAAGCCTTACGAACAACCCACAAATAAAAAAGGGTCGATTTAGGTCATTATTGAAAAAGTCAACAAAACTCAACTCCCGGACCCGCTTGGTCCAAACCTGAAATTCGGACCAAAATTCGATTACCCATTCACCCCCGAGCTCGGTTATGTAATTAGTTTCAAAATTCCACCTCAATTTGTGGTCTAAATTACAATTTTATAAAAATCCCTAATTCTACCCAAATCCCCAATTTCCACCATGAAAATACTAGATTTTAGGTTGAAATCTTATGAAATGTAATGAAAGATTAAAGAAAATAGGTTAGAATCACTTACCAATGAATTGGGGAAGAAGCGCTCTTGGAAAAATCGCCTCTAGGGTTTCTACGTTTGAAAAGTTGAGAATGAACTAAAATCTCGTTTTCCCATCTTAAGTTCAGGCGCGGATCTCGCAAATGCGACCGGGGTATGCAATTGTGAACCCCGCAAATGTGAAGGTTCCCCCATCTCTGCTATCATCGCATTTACGATGATTTTTTGGCAAATGCGAACCGGGCCTTATCACAAATGCGACCTATTTGGTCGCAAATGCGAAGCAACTCCCCCAGTCTCCATAAAAGCAAAGGCATGTTCGGAATTGCGAAACTGTGTCTCTTCGCAAATGCAAAGTGTCACGACCTGAATCTAAACCATGTCGTGATGGCGCCTATCGTGATACAAGGCAAGCCTATTTTCCAAAATATTACAACAAAATTTGATTATAAGAATTTAATAAAAACATTTCCAATATTTGAATTTCTCATAAACTAAACCAACTCTACATATAAATATACAAAATACAGAAGAGATCCCCAAACATCAGGGTGTCACCAAGTCATGAGCGTCTAAATCTATGAACTAAGATATAAAAACTGTCTAACTATCAATACAATCCAAAATAAGAAATAGATGATAAAAGGAGTAACAAGGTCCTGCAGGATGCTAGCAGCTATCTTGCAGTCTCCGATGATAGCCGGCCTGAACTCAACGATCGCCGCTCTCTAACCCACCTGGATTCGCACATAAAGTGCAGGGTGTTGTATGAGTACATCTGACTCAGTAGTAACAGAAATAACTAAGGAGCTGAGCAGTAGTGATGAGCTAAGCAGAACAATCCAATTGTTTCTTTTCACAATTAAGGATAAACAGTAGTAAGCAGATAATTTTCATAAATCAGCAAATGCTATGAGGCAATTAGCAGGTAAATACAGCAACAACAAAAGTAAATGAAACCTCACAGCAATGTCACTCCATCAGTCAACCCTCATTGCACACACTTAATAGGTACATGCGCTCACTGGGGGTGTTCAGACTCTGGAGGGGCTCCTACAGCCGAAGCGCTAAGCACATACAGCTCACGTGCTGCACGGATACCTCACGTGCTATCATATCATATCTGGATCCGCACGAACAACTCACATGCTGCACGAACAACTCACGTGCTACAGTACAATCTAGATCTGCACGGACAACTCACATGCTATAATCAAATATCTCACAACAAGCCCTTGGCCTCACTCAGTCATGTACCTCTCTAGCCTCACAATTCTCAACAAATAAGGGATCACAACCCAAATCAAGTATTACAGAATATTAGCAAAATAGTAGAGACTGAGCTAAACAACATGTACAAGAATTTCTATGACTGAGTTCAAATAATATGAGCATGAATAAAGCATAAGCATGATCTCTAACATGAAGGCAGTCAAATTCAACAACATGTAGGGTGTGTTTGGTATAAAGAAAAATATTTTTCAAGAAAATATTTTCTTGGAAAACAAGTAGTAATCTTATTCAATTTCTGGTGTTTGGTACGCAAATCAAGGAAACTAGTTTCTCAAGAGTATTCATAAATAATTTTGATACAATAAGCATGAAGCCATAAACTTTCGAACCAACAACCTTTCGAACCCACAAATTTCATAAACTTCTGAACAGCAAAACTTTCGAAACTATGAAATTTCAAACCCGTAAACTTTATAATTTCTAAACCCGTAAACTTCGAAACACATAAACCTCTGAACTCATAAATTTGGAACTTATAAAATTTTAAACTTGTAAACCGAAAGATGAAAAAAGTAAAATTGAAAATATATGTCAAAAAAATATTTTTTTCCCGGGGGGGGGGGGGGGG
>ML282245.1:0-69917 GCA_005239495.1 Nicotiana undulata | reverse complement strand
TGCGGGAGGGGGGGTGGGGGTGCAGGAAAAAATAGAAATCTAAAAATTAAAAAAAAAGTAAAAACAAAAAAAAAATGAGTGGGGGCGGGGGAGGGGTGGGGTGGGTGACGAAAAAAAAACTTTTTGGAGAGAAGGTATGGGGGTATGGTGGGTGGTGAGGGTAAGGAATAAGGTGAGGAAGCTTGAGAAGGAGTTTTGGAAAATATTTTCCCTACTTTTGATAGGGAATACATTTTCCTCTAATTGGAGGAAAATGAGTTGATGAGGAAAATGTTTTCCAAAACATTTAAGCTAACCAAACATGGGAAAATTGGAAAACATTTTCCTTCATACCAAACACACCCGTAAATACATAAACACAGATAATGGCTATTAGCCCTCACAGACTCACGGGATAGACCAAGTCTCAATCCCTCGCGGCGTACACCCACACGCCCGTCACCTAGCATGGGTATCACCTCCAAACAATCACATGATATCAAATTCTCCGGGTTTATACCCTCAAAGCCAGAGTTAAAACTGTTACTTACCTTAACAGCATAAAATCCTACTCCGGGATGCCCTCATCTTTGGAATCGGTCTCCAAAAGCTCCAAATCTTTCCATAACCGGAATAATACTATCAACATAGGCTAAATAATCAAATTCCACAAGAAAAATTACGTAAATAGGCCAAAAATCCGAATTAGGCTTAACCCCCCCCCCCCCCCACCGACGTCCCGAAACCCGACAACAATTGCAGAACTAGAAAGCTCGTTTCCTCCTGAGTCTAAATTCATCAAATTCTGACTCTGTTTGGCCCCTCAAATCCTCACCTCAATCTCTCCAAAACTCAAGCGCTAACTCCCTCAACTTCACCCTAAATTCCTAGCTTATTTCATGACTAAACAGTGGGAAATCATTATAAACACATGTAATAACACCCAAGTAACTTACCTCACTGATATCTCTTGTTTCTCTCTTGAATTTCACTACCCAAAGCTCAAAAACCGACCAACAATGGTGAAGAAAGACCAAAAATTCGCGAAGTGTGGCTTATATAGTTTCTGCCCAGGGGTCTCGCACCTGCGGACCCCATCTTCGCACCTGCGCAAACGCATCTGCGGTCCTAGGAGCACACCTGCGACTTTCACTTATCCGCCCATTTCCGCATCTGCGGTTCCCCCTTCGCACCTGTAGGCTCGCAGGGACGACAACAATTCTGCACCTGCGCTAACTGCCCAGTTGGCCAAATTCCGCATCCGCGATCTTGATCCCGCATCTGCGACCATCGCACCTGCGGCTCCCCATCCGCAGGTGCGGAAACACCAGAAAATTCACACTAGCAGTTTCAGCAATTCACCAACTCCAAAAACCAATCCGCTAACCATCTGAAACACATATGAGGCCCTCGGGACCTCAACCAATAGTTCCGACAAGTCATATATCACTATCCGAACTTAGTCGAACTTTCGGAACACCAAAAACAACGCCAAAACACCAAATCAACCTCAAATTCAAGCCTAAGAACTTCTAAACTTCCAAAATTCGCCAACGATGCCGAAACCTACCAAACCACATCCGAATGACCTCAAATATTGCACACAAGTCACAAATGACACTTTGAACCTATTCTAACTTTCGGAGTTCCATTCCGACCCTGATACCTAATTTTTTACTGCCGACCAAAATCGCCTACTTTCGCCAATTCAATCCTAATACTACCACGGACCTCTAAATTATATTCCGGACGCACTTCTAAGTCTTAAATCNTGCGGGAGGGGGGGTGGGGGTGCAGGAAAAAATAGAAATCTAAAAATTAAAAAAAAAGTAAAAACAAAAAAAAAATGAGTGGGGGCGGGGGAGGGGTGGGGTGGGTGACGAAAAAAAAACTTTTTGGAGAGAAGGTATGGGGGTATGGTGGGTGGTGAGGGTAAGGAATAAGGTGAGGAAGCTTGAGAAGGAGTTTTGGAAAATATTTTCCCTACTTTTGATAGGGAATACATTTTCCTCTAATTGGAGGAAAATGAGTTGATGAGGAAAATGTTTTCCAAAACATTTAAGCTAACCAAACATGGGAAAATTGGAAAACATTTTCCTTCATACCAAACACACCCGTAAATACATAAACACAGATAATGGCTATTAGCCCTCACAGACTCACGGGATAGACCAAGTCTCAATCCCTCGCGGCGTACACCCACACGCCCGTCACCTAGCATGGGTATCACCTCCAAACAATCACATGATATCAAATTCTCCGGGTTTATACCCTCAAAGCCAGAGTTAAAACTGTTACTTACCTTAACAGCATAAAATCCTACTCCGGGATGCCCTCATCTTTGGAATCGGTCTCCAAAAGCTCCAAATCTTTCCATAACCGGAATAATACTATCAACATAGGCTAAATANCCAGGGGTCTCGCACCTGCGGACCCCATCTTCGCACCTGCGCAAACGCATCTGCGGTCCTAGGAGCACACCTGCGACTTTCACTTATCCGCCCATTTCCGCATCTGCGGTTCCCCCTTCGCACCTGTAGGCTCGCAGGGACGACAACAATTCTGCACCTGCGCTAACTGCCCAGTTGGCCAAATTCCGCATCCGCGATCTTGATCCCGCATCTGCGACCATCGCACCTGCGGCTCCCCATCCGCAGGTGCGGAAACACCAGAAAATTCACACTAGCAGTTTCAGCAATTCACCAACTCCAAAAACCAATCCGCTAACCATCTGAAACACATATGAGGCCCTCGGGACCTCAACCAATAGTTCCGACAAGTCATATATCACTATCCGAACTTAGTCGAACTTTCGGAACACCAAAAACAACGCCAAAACACCAAATCAACCTCAAATTCAAGCCTAAGAACTTCTAAACTTCCAAAATTCGCCAACGATGCCGAAACCTACCAAACCACATCCGAATGACCTCAAATATTGCACACAAGTCACAAATGACACTTTGAACCTATTCTAACTTTCGGAGTTCCATTCCGACCCTGATACCTAATTTTTTACTGCCGACCAAAATCGCCTACTTTCGCCAATTCAATCCTAATACTACCACGGACCTCTAAATTATATTCCGGACGCACTTCTAAGTCTTAAATCACCCAACGAAGCTAACCGAATCATAAAAATCCAAATTCAAATTCGTTAACTCATAAGTCAACTTCCGGTTGACTTTTCTAACTTAGCTTTCTAACTAAGAGACCAAGTGTCTCATTTCACTTAAAAACTACTCCGGACCCAAACCTACCAACTTGATACAACTCAACACAGCCTAACAACACATAAAAAAGCAGAAATGGAAAAAACGGGGCAATAACTCTCAGAACGACCGACCGGGTCATTACACAAAGAATTTGACCGCAAATGCAAACCTGACAAGTATGCTGCAATATCACACATGCGAGGCCAGACCTCGAAATTGCAAAGCCCGAGACCCGCACTAGAAACTAAAGAACACCAGCTGAGTTTTCTAAGTCCAAACCACTCTATAGCCTATCCAAAACCCACCCGAGCCCTAGGGGCTCCAAACCAAACTTGCACACAAGTCAAAAAATATCATACGAACTTGCTCGCCCGAATAAATCACCAAAATAACACCTAGAACTATGAATCGGACACCAAAATCAAATGAAGATTTTCAAGAAACTTTAGAAATTGCTATTTTAAGAACTGGACGTCCGAATTATGTCAAACCAACTCCAATTCTCACAAAATCAGACAGGCAAGTCATAAATATAGTAATGAACCTATATCGGGTATCAAAACTAAAATACGAACCTGATATCAACAAAGTACAATATTGGTCAAACCTTCTAAGTCATTAAGCCTTTATACTTTCATTTTGCGGCAAATTAAATATGATAGGGACCTCAGAGTTCGATTCCGGGCATACGCCCAAGTCTCAAATCACGATACGGACCCTCCGAGACTGTCAAAATAAGGATATGGGTCAGTTTGCTCAAAACGTTGGCCGAAGTCAACTCAAATAGATTTTAAAGGCAAAATTTATTACTTTATCAATTTTTAACATAAAAGCCTCCCGAAAGAATATGCAAAAGTCGAAAAAGGCTTAAAAGAGCTAATGGAGGCTTCGATACACAGATTTAAGGTTTAAAACACTAGGTGACCTACTGGGTCAGCACAATTCAACTTTGTCTTCATTATGCAAAAGTCACATTTTTTTGTTACATAAAAGTCATTCAACTTTGTGTTCATTAATCAAAAGTCATTTTTTTCTTTTGTTACACAAAAAATATTTACTTTACTTGAGATATCACAATAATCACCTTGGGCCAGATGTTATAATAGTTTTACTTGAAAAATCTATTATGCCTTTGATATTATAAATTTTCTCATATATGTAATACCTTCTATATTATATACTATATAATTTATTTTTACCCGAGTATTTTAGTTCTATATTATCACTTAGAAAAATAATCTCAAGTTGACTTTCTTAACCATACTAAATGAAATATTATTAATGATGAAAATTATAAAATCAAAGCTCACAGATTTATTAGCCAAGTCATATTCGTTAATCTAATAAAAGATACCCATATTTAAAATAGTGACACATTTAGTTCTTTTTAAATAAATTATATTAACAAATTAAGCTTTAAATTTTTTTAAATAATAAATAAAATAATATAAAGCTAATCTTAAGTATAAGAAAATTACCTAGGAGAAAATATAGTATATAGTATATAATATAGAAGGTAGTACATGAGAATTTATAATAACAATGGCACAATAGACTTTTCAGGTGAAAGTTCTATAAAATCTGGTCAAAGTGACTATTGTAAGAACTAGAGAATAGTAAAATAATTTTTGTGTAAGAAAAAAAGAAAAATAACTTTTGGGTACTGAACACAAAGTTTATTGACTTTTACGTAACAAAAAAATATGACTTTTGGGTAATGAATACAAAGCTGAATAACCACCCATAAAATTTACTCTATAAAAAAGATTGTCTATTTATAGATGACACATTTTAAAAATTAATTGTGTTATTTAAGTATGCCTGCACTAATTTCTAGTTATCGAACTGATTGTTGTATGGATTTTGTATAAGTAAATCTATTTGAAACATAGGGTAAAGTAAAAATTTAAAATTATATATGTTTTAATATATGAAAGTATCATTAGTTTTAGGATAGACTAAAAACGAATCAGTCGCATTAATTAAGGTGGAGAGTACATTATCGTGTAAGTAGCGTAATTATGTACAGGATTATTGTTCATCTAAATCATGAAATAATTTAAAGATCATTCTTGAAAGGTGCACCTGGTGGGGCTTATATGGCCACCAAAGCAAACCATAGTCTACATTAAAGCTATATTAATTGTCTGATTTCATAGTTAGCTGAGGGTACGTTAGCTGATACACATGTAAACTAAAATATAAACCATGTTTTTGTTTCTCTTTTATTTTTATTTTTTAAAAACACACATAACCATGTGTTCAATCTATAATAAGTCGGTAATAGACCAACAGTCGGCTGTCTTCTTGATAGTCGTCCTAGTGGTAAAGAATTTTTTTTCTCTTTTTTCTTTTAGGTCCTTAGAGGTTCAATAATTGAAGGAGAACCTTGGCGTAACTGATAAAGTTACTGCCATGTGATCGGACCCAGCATAGCGTACAATAGATCCTTGTGGTCTATGTGGTCCAACCCTTCCCGGAGGCTTAATGTATCAAACTGCCCCAGGGGTTAGGATAATTGATGAATTCATTCCAATTTAAACAAAAGGTATGTTTGCGATCCAATAAGTTTCGAATATGATTATTAAGGAGAAAATGGCGTTCTCTTTTCTCTTTCCCTTTTCTTGTTGTTGTCAAAAGAATAAATTGTGAGACTCTTCCTTATATGAAACTTTATCTTAGCTGATTTTATGAGATCTAACATATTAGTGACTTAACTTTGTGCTTCCTGCAGAATTTTCTATAGAGAGAAAGTAAAAGGGACGATGGAGGAGGCAGGGAAGAAAAGATTAAACATTATTGGCTTACCTACCAAATAATTATTTATGATCGAACCACAGGATCAATGACGTATAACGGTTAGACATGGCACACAAATTATCATGATATATAAATGCGTGATTTTATTAAGTTGTGTATTTTAATTGAGGATTTGGGAGAAAGGTGTTCTTTTTTCTTTAATTGAGGAACATTTGTGTGCCGAGTGTGTCTTTGGGCGGCTTTCAAGTCATGCCCATGACCCCTTGGACTCGCACCATGGCGTCCTAGCAAGCCTCCCAACACCTAGCGTCATGATCGGCCCCGTGGTTTTGCCTGCTCCAAGTGACAAGCACGCATGTGCCTCTGTCGCCCCACCGATAGCCCTCGCCAACGCCCAGCCACAGACAAATGCCAACAACACCGCGCGTGCAGACCGTGATGCCAAAGACAAGACAAATTTGTTCCTACCTTGTAGATAACTAAAACCTTTTCATTGTAAAATTAGAGTAGTTTTATTTCATGTACTTCCATTATGTTCCTCTAGCTTAGTATATCAAGTCTTGTAACGTTGGTTTAGTTTTTTTAAGCATTATTAGGGGGGATCAAGCAATCAAACTATCTAGCAAGTAAACAATTCTTTGTACTGGTGTTTCTCCTCCTAAACACCGTGTTGCTTTTCTGTAATAGCTTTCATTAATACAATCAAGCTTTCTTTCATTCTCAATTCTCATTTAAATTCTCTCAATTACTCTTGACATTCATTTTCCCGTACGGCACTAACAATCTCGTCTAGCGTACGGAGGGGACCTCAGTTGGTGGGCAGTAACTACACTGACATTAGTTTCTTAGCCTTACGTTGCCCTTTCAAGGAATCTCAGGAAGGCGTCGCGTAACAATTGGTATCATAACCTAGGATTGACATCGGACGAGGGAACACATTGGCATTACCACTATTTCTGACCATGGTGAATCATGGGGACTGCATCGTGGCCCTTGAAGAGGCGCTTGACATATTACGGCCCATCGTGGATACGGTGCCTGAACTTAGAACTAGCCTAGTGCAAAGGTTGGACGACCTGGACCGCAGAATCCTCAAGACTGAAGTTGACATAGAAAACATCAGTCACGACTCTGAAGGAGACCGGCAAACGGTAGCCACAGAGGCAACAAAAGTTTTTGGTAAATTTGAGGGCCTCCAATAGGAGCGTACCAAGGAATTAACCTACAGGGCACAAGAGGCAGATACAGTGATTTCCATGCAACAAACTATATACAGCTCGATAGGAAAACTCAATGTTGCTTTACAAGGCCTTCTTCAAGGAGGAGGAAACCAAATTGGGGGTGTTGTGAACTCGCCTCCGTGGCACGAAAACTAAAAATTCCCCGATCCAAAGATAAATAGTGGAGCTCAGAATGCCAAAGACGTGGAAAACTTCATCTTCAACATCGAACAGTACTTCGATGCCGTGGGGGCCTAGAAGAAGCTAAGAAGGTAGAAACTGCTGCCATGTATCTTCAAGATGATGCTAAACTCCAGTGGCGGGTGAAGTACGAAGCCATCGGGGCTGGTGAAGATTCTCTCGAGATATGGGCAGAACTGAAGGCATCCATACGCCTACAGTTCTTCCCCGAAAATGTTGAAGATGCAAAGACAAAAGGTAGACACGTTACCCAAGGTGATCCAAGCAGCGGAGTGCCTTGGGGACTATCAAGTGGAAACTCGGAAGGATAGGCCTCAATAGAGGTATCCCTAGCAGAGGTGGGGGAGATCGGAGTGCAACCAAATCTAAGGCTCCCTCCTCAAGCAGTACTAGAAATGCATCTAACAAAAATAATCGAGGAAATAAAACCCCTTTAGGGTGCCGTCATTGCGGCAGACCACATTGGAATAATGAATGCCCATATGCACAGATGAACGCCCATCAAGCTTTTGATGATGGGATGGATGACGATGCAAATGATGCAGACCAGACTGAACTAGTAGGTGCCTTCAATGCAATTATTGGCTCTATTTCTGAGGCCTTAGCGGGAACCAGTGCTGGTATCCGTAAGAAGAAGGACCACTGCCTAATCACCAAGAAAGGGAAGAAGAATGCGGATGGGAGGACTCCTCTTAAAGAAAAGAGGACCTTAATGTTCGTCGAGATAAAGGTAAATGGCAAGCCCATTCGAGCAGGTAACATGGCACTCATGAGCACATTTTCTTACTTTCATAATTTGGTGCTCACTATCTCGATTTTTCTTTGCATATCGACCAAAAGAATGCCCTAGTGGGGAAACTTCAGGAAGAGGTTGCAGCCAAGGATACAGAGATCCTCGAGATGAAGAGGAAGAATGAAGCCGTGGCTTTGGGGAGAGACCTTTTGTGGGGAGAGTTGACCTCGACCCAGGATCTTCTTTGAAGTGCTCAGGAGGAGGCCACTGAATTATCTGCGGCCAAGTCTGAGGCCGATGAGTATGTAGCCTCGTATAAAAGAGATGCCGCTGCCACTAATGATCGGGCTAGGGAGATATCCGAAAAGGCCGAGATGAAACTGGCTCAGGCTATTGCTCATGCTCGTTCACAAGCTAGGAGGCAGGCCCTCGAAGAAGCAAGCGCCAACGGTGGCGAACTCACTGCTGAAATTGAGAAAGCCAGGACCTTAGAAGAAGAATTAGCACTTTCAACTTCTTCGGATGAGGGCTCCAGTAGTGACTCAGATAGTAGCGAAGGCGAAGAATAGACTTGCTTCGTCCTTTATGCCTTCTTCTTTCTTTTTGTATATGGGCTCCTCGGGGGAGCTTTGTAAAGACAAATTCTGTAAATGTATTTTTGATAATGCAAAAAGACCCTTTTGTCTCAAGTCTTCAAATTGTATATTTTAGTTCTTATGCAAAGCTAATCTTTTGAATTTTGATGTCGGATCTTTAGAGCCCATCCTTGGAATAATATAGACCCTCGAGATCGGGCACCATTTCGGGGCTTAGAATGATAAATGGATCTCGATAGCTCTTTTTAGAGCATATACTTGTAGTAACAGAGATCCTCGAGATTGGGCACCATATCGAGGCCATATTGATAGATCTGTTAGAGATTAACATGGAGCAATAGGGATCCTCGAGATCGGGAACCATCTCGAGGCTAGATTGATAGCTCTTTTAGAGATTATAATTGTAGTGACAAGGATTCTTGAGATCGGGCACCATCTCGAGACTAGATTGATATGGGGACCTTGATCCCCCGAACGTTGCATGAAAGCATCATTCATATGACATGATAGTGAAGTGACCGAGGTGGTCCATTGGTCCACTTCCCCAAAAGTGGTAATGGTATGGTCAGAATTAATTGCCCTTCAAAGTAGGCGAACGGTCGCCGCTTGCTCTATATATGTATTTGCTTTCTTCATTTGAAGACTTTGCTTCTTTGAGAAACTGTCTCTTTTATAGAGTTTTTTTCTCACCAATTCTTCTACCATTTTAGTTCAAGGTTCTTGCTTTGAGTTTTTATCTCTTTTTTCTTGGTTTACCATAGCTATGGTTGTTTCCCCCAAATCCGTTCATCAAGAAGAGGAGAGTTCTGCCTCTGTTTTCCCCACGGTCGGTGGCCCACCGCCGGCGTCTCGTGAGCTGACCTCAAGATGCTTTGTCTCGGGGAGGGAATTTACGTTAGAGAGACCTCCCAATGTTCAGAGCCATCGAGAGCATGCATTGAGGTTCCTCCCATCGATAGGAGAGAAACACCTCGAGGCAGTGAGGAGAGACTGCGAATGGGGAGAAATTGTGGTACTACAGGTACCTTCCCTGGAAGAGAAAATCATGGCCCATGTAGAGGGGTTTTTGAACGTATACACATACCCCTTTATGTTGGGCCCTCTCGATAGAGTTGTGCTCGAGTTTTGTAGATGATATCGGGTTACCCTGGCACAGGTTCACCCATCGTTTTGGAGGATAGTATTAATGATAAGGTTTTTTTGTGGAGAAGGCCGAGCTCGAGTTCACTCTTAGTCATCTCATCAAATTGTTCGGCCCTTGCATTACTGAGGACTAATAACTTTATGATATCGATCCAATAGGCCCTTTGTCGCCAGCGATGAGGAATAAGGGAACTGAGGGTGGATGAGTCGATTTGTCCGAGTGCGGACTATCGATATTATCCCCGCAGAGTTCCTGCCACTTCCTGAGTAATGGAATTTCACACGAAAGTGGTACACTTATGTTTTTATCATTTTGTTCATAGTGGAGGCGGACTCCGTAATAATGTCTTCTTTCCCTTCCTGCAGCAACCCGTGGTTGCCATACGAGGTCCCCGACCTGGCGGATTGGACTCAAAATCAGGCAGCTTGCTCGACTTACGATGACTGTAAGTGGCGAGACATATCAAAGGGTAGATAGGAGGTCAAACACCATGGTGAGTGTCGTAAGATTCTTTATTATAGGGAAAAATATTCCTTCTTATTAACCTCTTTACTGCAGGCATTGGAGAATTCTCTGAGATGAGATCGTTCCCTCTTGGAGAGGAGGAAGGGTCGTCGGCTTCGGGGCCGAAGAATGATAATAAATAGTAGGAGACCTCGGTTGGAGAGGAAATTCATAGTGAGGCAGGGTCTGCCCGAAGGCATAAAGGAGATGAAGCTGAGACTGTCAAACCTGAGGTCTCTAGCCTCGGGAGAGCGGTTCCTCCTTTGCCACCATCTTCTTTCCTGATCGAAGGTACTTGGAGGGAAAAAGGTCTTCTGCCGCCATTTTCTTCTCCCGTCGAAGGTACTTCGAGGGATGTTCGGGGCCAAGGGCCTCCTGATGGGAGCGGAGTCCCGAATGATTATGTCCCCTCTCGAGATGATTCTACTGGGGCCGAAGAGGCCATACCAGAAGATGCTCGCTCGGCCTTCGAGAAGGCTCAGCGATTATGTTCTTTGGTAAGCTTCGATGATATTTGTGGTTTTATTAGCTCTGTATTTTCATTTTCTGACTGAAGCTTCTTTTTCATAGGCTTTTGACAAGCTCAAGTCTGATTTGTTTCACTGCGAGGCTCGATTGCGAAAAGCCTTGTACGGGAAGAAATCCCTCAGGCTTCTATATGATAAAAGAGCAAAGGAGTTGATACATCTTCGATACGAGATGAATCGAAGCCAGAACTAGGCCACCTCGAGAGACAGGTAATCTTTCCTTCGAGGGAATGCATGTTTCTTCTCCTATCTTCGAAGATTAACATTTTGATGCTTCAGTTGTAGAGAAAGACGGAGGACCTGGAGCGACTTTGGGGCGAAATCGGTCGAGCCAAGTATGAGTGTAATGATCTAAGGGCTCAAATAGATGCCCAAGTTGCGGCCAAGAAGAATGCTTTGGCCAAGGCTTCTGCCCTCGAGGTGCAACTCCAGAATGCTCGTGCAAACAGCTCAGTGCAGACAAGAAAGATTATAAGGCTCGAGTCTAACCTTTTAAAGATGAATACCGAGGTCGTGGACGCCCGGGCTGAAGTTGAAGAGATTCGAGCTAAGTCTAATAAGAAAGTGGCCGTCTATTTAAAAGATGATGCCGATGCTCGTGCCGAGTTGAGATAGGCTTCTGATCGGGAGAACAGAAGTGATGAATATGCACGATGCATATCTCGGAGGGAAACCCTCGAGGAGATCCATGCTAGGGTCTTCGATCTCTCGGAAGAGATAGAATAAGCCAAGGCGGATGAACACGATGCCAAGTTCCTTGTGTATGATTTCGAGGACAATGAGGGAGAGGTCGACTGAGCTGCAGTCCCCGAGGGGAAAGTAGACTAGGCTTTTCCTTTCTGATTCTGTGCATAGGGCTCTTAGAGAGCATTGTAAATGAAACCTTGTAGTATATTACATATATATAAAAAGGGAACCTTTCAGTTTTCTCCTTTTATGAATTTCCATTTGCTGGTGTATGTCTTTTGATGTTTATAAATGATTATCCAGATGAACTAGACTTCGAGGTAAAACCCTTAGGTTTTGTGCCCGATGTGGCGATAATTAGTCCGATGAGTTGGACTTCGTCATGAACCCCTTGGGGTTTTGCACTTGATGTGCGATTAATAATAGTTGATGTTTAACCTTTTTAGGGCTCAGTCTTTGAGTCGGGTTTTGACTCCGAGCTCATCGACCCTTAGGTTTATGAATTGGCCATGAGGCTTCTTAAGCTGGCCCGTAGGCTCATATGTAATCGCCCTTAGGCGTTTTAGGCAGGCCCGTAGGCTCTTATGCATTGGCCATTAGGCGCTTTTTAGTTAACCGTTTAGGGCTCAGTCCTCGAGTTGGGCTTCAACTCGAGCTCATCAACCTTTATGTTTTTGAATTGGCCCTGAGGCTCTTTAAGCTGGCGCTTAGGCTCTTATGCGTTGGGTCATTATGACCTTAAATTGGCCATTAGGTTCTTTTAAGCTGGCTTCTTAGGCTCTTACGCATGGGGTCGTTACGACCTCTAGTATGGCTATATTTCCCTCGTTGAAGACTTTTTTGGAGTTTTTGTGTTCGTCCGACTCTTTGACGGCTTGATAAGAACCTCGATTATGAGCCGTTGTGTGACGATAAGTGAGCACCTCGGGAGGTTTCGCTTGGTGGCTGAACTGTTTTGAAGCCTTTTTATTGTTGGAGCTGATATGATCGAAGCACGTTTGCTTATGCCAAAGGTAGCCTGCTTAACCGGTTCTTCTCGAAGTATTTTTGAAGTATTTGTGATTTTATGGTGACGGTCGGGCGTCTCCGAGTTGCGTTAATTTGGCTGGAACCTTATGACCATAGTCATTGTGTTTGGTCATAGCCTTTTGACCGTAGTCATCATGTTTGGCCGTAGCCTTTTAGTCCTCGAGCAAGGTAATCTCGGTGTCTATATCGAGGGTATGCCTTTTTAGAGGTCTTACAAGTTTGAATATATAGCCTTGATTTTAAAATCGCGATGATAGCTTTTTAAGGTCTTGCAAATTGGACATGCCTTGCTTGAGGTCTTTCAGATTTGGTCATGCCTTACTTGAGGTCTTACAGATTTGGTCATGCCTTACTTGAGGTCTTACAGATTTGGTCATGCCTTACTTGAGGTCTTATAGTTTTGATAATGCCTCGTGGAGGGTTTTTTTGGGCTCAAAGTTTCCGGCCCTGAGGTCTTATGGCGTCGAGTTTTGATATCTTCGATGGGGTGACAACCGATTATAGTCCCCGAGCCATCGAAAGTTTTTGGCTCTGGAGTTGTTCCTTGTAAATTTGATGTTGCCTCATTTGAGGGCTTATGAGCTCGAAGTTTCCGGCTCTGAGGTCTTACGACCTCGAGTGTTCGAGAAATTTGTGGCCCTGAAGCCGTTTCTTGTGAAAATAGCAACCTATTTGAAGCGCAAAGCATTTTGATGGTAAAATATACTCCTTTGATTACTTTCTATAAGTATACATAGTTTTTTCCGTCGAGGGTTCGATTATTCTATAGGGACACGGTTCATTTGACCGTTTGGCCCGACACCATTTTCCTATCGAGACCTTCTTTGGCTTATTTCAATTTCATCGAGGAGGTGATCTCCCGGGGGGATGTCCCCCGGTATTCAAGGTTGAATGAAGAAAAGCCTTGAATACTTGTTGAGTTTTCCTTATGTAGCATATAGATGTTGTCTCGTTAAAAACCTCGTCGGTAAAACCCATTTGGGATAAAATCCGATCTAAGCGGGAAAAAGAACAACGCATGCTTTAAAGCCTAAGGTCTTCTAGCTTAGGGGGTTCTTCGATTCCTCTCAATCGAACACCTGCACATAGGTTAGTGCAAAACATAAATGAAAAGGGAGAGGGTTATACCTTAGCAGCGATGGGGTCTCAGCCTCGATATGCTTCAACTGTTCGCTCTGAGGACGCGGTACGTTCTTTTACACATCCATTCCGGTACAGACGAGAATGCATCTTGTTATTTCTACTTGACTATTTTCTTGTTCTTTTGCTCCTTTGATGTAGAAGGTGCCGATGCCGGTGCCACATCGTGCACCGCGAACATCTCCCCTGCTACATGCTGCTCCCTGTATACCATTTTTATCCCGTCATTCGTTGGAAACTTCATCATTTGATGAAGGATTGATGGTACTGCTCTCATGTAGTGTATCCACGGCCCTCCGAGCAGGGAATTGTACCTCATGTCTCCTTCTATTACATGAAACTTGGTATTTTGGGTTGCACCGGCCACGTTGACCGAGAGGGTGATCTCCCCTTTCGTTGTCTCGCTTGCCATATTGAATCCGTTGAGGACTAGAGAGGCGGGCACGATCTGGTCGATCAGTCCAAGCTGCTCCACCACCCTCGACCTGATTATGTTGGCCGAGCTACCTGGATCCACAAACACACGTTTAATTTGAAATGTAGTTACAAGAAAAGAAATAACCAATGCGTCGTTGTGAGGCTGAGACAGGGTCTCGATGTCCCCGTCGCTAAATGTGAGAGCGTCCTCGGGTATGTAACCTCGAGTTTGCTTTTCCACGGTGATGGATATTTTTGTTCGTTTGACAATGGGTTCCTGTGGGATGTCTATTCCTCCCATGATCATGTGGATGACATGTTATGGCTCTTCTGTTTCATTTTTCATGTTCGCCTCTATTTCAGGAAATTGATTTTTAGCTCGGTCGCTGAGGAACTCTCGGAGTTGCCTTTTGTTGATTAGTCGGGCTACTTCCTCTCGGAGTTGTCTGCAATCTTCGGTCCTATGACCGTGTGTTCCGTGAAATTTGCACACCAGGTTATGGTTCCTTTACGATGTATCTGATAGTATGGGTTTTGGCCACCCGGTGTCTTTGATTTTACCTATGGCCGATACGATGTCTGAAACATCAATGTCGTAGTTGTACTCAGATAATCGGGGTGCCTCCACCGGTCCTGCGTGTCTGTCCGAACCGGCTCTGCTTACGAATCCCCGAGGATTCTGACCTCGATCTGCCCCACGGTCGTTTCGAGGTATGTTACGCCTTGGGGTGTTTCTTCGATCTTTAATGTATGGTTGATACCTTTCCTTGTCTGGCCTTGGTTCCTTTGCCAGGAGCCTGCTAGGATATACCGAGCCCGAGGGGGCTCCTAGTTGGTTTTCTTCGACCCTAATCTTTGATTGATATCGAGAATGGACATCCGCCCAAGTGACAGCGGGATATTCTACCAAGTTCAGCTTCAGTTGCTTCGAAGCTATTGAAATTAGTTCATTCAGACCTTGGGTGAAGGCTTGCACTGCCCAGTCATCGGAGACCGGTGGTAATTCTATTCGCTCCATTTGAAAGCAAGATACAAATTCCCGTAGCATCTCGTTTTGTCTTTATCTGATTTTGAAGACGTCGGATTTCCTTGTAGCAACCTTGATGGCACCGGCATTCGCCTTTATAAAAGAGTTTGTCAGCATGGCAAATGAATCTATTGAATTCGGGGTTAGGTTGTGATACCACATCATGGCCCCCTTTGATAATGTTTCTCCGAATATTTTCAATAGGACGGATTCAATCTCGTCCTCCTTCAAGTCGTTTCCTTTTACGGGACAAGTGTAAGAAGTGATGTGCTCGTTTGGGTCCGAGGTCCTGTTGTACTTCGGGAGATCGGGCATTCTGAATTTCTTCGGGATGGGCTTCCGAGCCGCACAGACTTTGCAAGAACTTCTTTGAATCTACACCCTTCAGAATTGGGGGTGCGCCCGGGATCTGGTCGACCCTTGAGTTGTAGGTCTCTACCTTTTTGTCGTTAGCTTCTATCTTCTTTTCGCCCGATTCAATCCTTTTCGTGAGGTCCTCGAGCATCTTCATAATAGCGGGGTCGGCTGCTGACCCGTTGTTGCTCGACCTCTCCGGTGCCTGTTCGACTAGAGGGGTCGTTTACTGTGTTGTTGTCCTTGGAGTTTTTTATGGCTTTGCAACTGAGCAATCGCCAACTGTTGTGCCTGCACCATTTCAAAAATGACGTGAAGGCTAACCTCTCTTTCCTCTTGAGCTGGAGTTTTCTAAGTCTCCTATTTGTTTTCTCGGCGTATACCACCGTTAGTGTGGGAGTTTATATCGATGTGTTGGGCGTTGCGTGAACCCACATCCATGGGAATTGGCTCTGGTGTGTCCTCAGTGTTTAGTAGTGGTACACCGGCGCTTGAAACAGCTACACCATTCTCTCCATGGTCCTCAGAGCCATTTTTTCATGTGCATTCACTGAGTTAGACATTTTGACCTGAAATCAAAGATTCTTGGACAAGAAAAAGTGTGAAGGATAACTTGTGTTTTGCAATAAACTAGCACTAAAACAATCACTATTATCTTTAGCCCCACGGTGGGCGCCAAACTGTTTACCTTGAAAATGGTAATTATAATTATATTTGATTTTGTGGTTCTAAAAATATGTGATCTATTTTAATGCTAGTTTTTAAGAAGTTGATGCTAAATGTGAGTTAGGAAAATAAGATAAGAACAAAAGATAATGGGTTAAGCAAACCGGGCAATGACGAAATCGGGGTCTCGAGATAGTCTAAGTCGGGCCCCGAGGTCGAGCTAACGTGCTTGACTGGGAATGGTTGATGAAGAACTAACAGTTCTAATGGCCTCGAAGAGGGCTCTTTATGGTTAATGATGGGTAATAAATGAAGAACAATCAATGAAATACGATAAATGTAAGCAATAAATCAATAAAGGGACAATAGAGTATGTTTGAGTTAGAGAGGAGAGAATGTTCTTGTTCTTGTATTTGAATATCATCCATCTTACAATAATTGTTAATAATAATTGAATTTTGATGTCTATCTGATTACAAACGTATGAATAGAATAGAGAGGATCAAATTCCTAAATATGATTAATATCTATCATTTTGAATCTTGCAATTTTTTATTAATTTTTATATTATAACATAAATACATCTTTTATATACTTTTATATTATTTTTCAAAATTTATTTTCATTAACACGAATATATATTAGCTTTTTCGCGTGTTTACTCTTTTTATTTTTATTTTTTGAGCTCCTTTAGTAAATATCCTGCTTCTGCCATTGTGTGTGAGTTGTGTATTGCAGATCCTCAATTAAATTTTCTGACCGGAGGTTTTCGCGTACGGTTTCTATGTGGCCTAACATAATGCAAAATTGTTGTTCAAATTATCAAATTGCTTTTCATAGAACTGTATAGGACAAAGATTACTTCTAATTTGCGGCCAAAACTATTTATATTTGATAATCACAAAAATTTATAAAATTTATACAGTATATTTTTTTGGCTATTATTTTGAGAGAGGCTACACAATATTATTTTTCTAACAATATATAGTGCAACAAGACCAATACTAATTAGTGTTACACGAACACACAAACCTCATGACAAAATGCATGATTTGATTTGTGTATATCTGCAACCGAGAACAACAAAAAAGTACATTTTTTTCTCATTTCATTATAAAGTTGGGTAGTCCTTTTAAGTTTTGTCACTAGAGGTTATATAACTTACATGATAGATTTTTGTGTTTGCCTACTCACAAGTTCCATGTTTAAAATGTTAGGCACCATATGTTGCATTCTGCTCATTAAAATATTTAGTACGTTGAAACTCTGAGAGTTTGTCATAATAAGCCGAGGCTCAAAGTGTAGCTCTATATTAGGCTAAATGTCTGTGTAATTAGGTCAAAGCTTTGACCAAATCGGTGATCATGCCCAGTTACCTGCTATCTCTCACCCCATATTAAAATAGTGTTTACCCTAAAATCTGAGTAACAATTTAAATTTATAGTGAGATTTTAAAAATATGTGATTTAATCCAATACTAGTCAAGAAAAGTAAGTATGTAAGCTGAGTAAGCAAGTTAACCAAACCAGTATATGATCAAGCCTCGTCCTCAAGCCCGAGTGACCTTGAGAAAGACCTCGATGAACAGTAGAAATAAATAAAGAGGATATAATAAAGCTAAAGGACAATTTCTGATAGATGAGTAGGAAAGTGAAGATGTATATTCTTTGCCAATGATAGATGATGTTTACAAATGATTGGGGTCCCCTCTATATAGGAGGAGAACCCTAAATAAGGTACATTTATATTTACAGAAAGGAATCTAATTGGTACAGTTGTCTAACGGATTTGTATGAATTCGTTCCGGAATTTACGCCTTGATCTTCGTGCCATTGCTAAATTCCCGCCCATTCTGGTACAGATTCGTAACGGTACTTATTCCGGGGTAGGTCATGTTTGGCCCTTGATATCGTATGCCTTGATCTCCGAGGTGTGCACTTCTTAGTCAGCCTTGACCCCGACTTCGATTCATTCGAACTCGGACCCAGGGTAATAACTCAAACTCTTGAAATCGGTCTCCCCCGATTTCGACCGTATATAGATAGTCCCCTTGTTTCTTAGAATGAAATGAAAGGAAACGGTTTGAATCCCGAATTCACGAACCCCCTGCTGGTGACATCATCCCCATGACGCAAGCATTGAAGTGACCGAAACATCCCATCGATTCGCTTCCCAAAAATATTAAGTTCGTGTCAGCACCGGTCTGCAACTGAACGGTCATGGACTCCCTATAAATACTTGGTTATTTACCTCTTTAGGAATTTTTTCTTCTATTTGCCATCTTTTTTAGCCCCCTTTCTCCATTGTTTTCTCCTTCTTTGCCACCATTTCTTCCATCCTTTAAACACTAAAAGCGATCAAACCTTACCCACTTCTACTTATTTCGAACGAAATTAGTGGCTAAAACATCAAAAGTCGTACCTCAAAAAGAGGAAACTTCATCTTCTTCTTGTTTTTCCGGTGGTAAGGCACCGACCATTCACGAGATAGTTACCGGGGCCATCACGCTACAAAAAGACTTTCCGACTGAGAATCCCCCTGATGTCCCTGGTCGACGTGAGCATGCTTCGAGGTACATTTGTTCAATAGTAGAGAAGCATCTCGATGCTTTGAGAAGGGAATATGAATGGGGGAAAAAGTCGTAATACAGATCCCCACTCGTGAGGAGGATATTACTACCTACGTGGAGGGGTTATTAAGTATATACACTTACCCCTTTACGTTGGGCCCTATCGACCCCATTGTGATCGAGTTCTGTTGAAGGTATCAGGTTACCCTAGGCCAAATACACCCATCGTTTTGGCGGATAATGATAATGCTCCGATTCTTCGTTGGCAAGGTTGAGGGGCTCGAGTTCACACTTAGCCACCTCATTCGTCTATACCGGCCTCACCACTTTCGAGGGCTGATCAAACATCAGCGTCGATCGACCAAGTCTTTCTTTGCCAGTAATGACGAAGATAGAGATCGAGGCTGGATGAGCCGATTCATTCGAGTGAGGACCGTCGACATCATTCCCGAAGACCAGATGCCATTCCCCGAGAAATGGAACTTCGATCGTGAATGGAACCATTTTCCTTAGTTTTCTTCTTTGTAGTTTAGATACACTTTGCATAATATTCTTTCCTTCCCTTTCAGTGGTCCCTTGGATGCCTCACGCGGTCCCCGATCTTGAGGACTAGGTTTGTAAGCTGGCCGCCACCTCCTCCTATGACCAACGCAAGTGGCATGACTTGTCAAATGGCAAGTGGGAAGCTAAACACCATGGTAAATATCCCGGTACCCTCTCATTTATCAGAATTTTTCCCTTCCTAACACTTAACCTTTTATTGCAGGCATTGGAGAATTCTCCGAGATGAGGCCGGCCCCTCCTGGGGAGAAGATTTATTCTTCGATTCCAAAACCAAAGAAAGATAATAAGAGGAAAGGTCTTCGAAGTCCGAATATCCTCAAAACAAAGTTGGCCCCACCCGGAGGCGCAAAAAGAACATCATCATCAATGTGGACATAGATTCAATCCATCAGTCCATTGATGATGAGAGTGACGAGGTCGTGGGATCTACTTTAGTGGTCCGAACCAAAAAATCCACCAAGACCGTCAAACCCGCTGAAACCGAGGTCCCCAACCGTGATGAAGGGGCTTCGAAGGAAAACAAGGATGAAGACACTGCGTCGCCTAGCGTCGTGGTTGTTTCTTGGCCTTCTACTATCACGCCGGACCGGGCAAGTTCTGAAGCTCCCGTGGTCGAAGAGAGTGCCTCGGCAGATCTTATCGAGGCCATCACTGCAGGACATTCCCCGTCGTTCCCAAATTTTTCCAAGGACGCCCAGAGATGCTCAGTCCTTGAAGACGCCCGAGTTAGGCGGAGCCCCTAGTGAGGACGATCCTTTCCTGGGTTGTTTCAATGGGGTCGATGATGTCGATCTTGGTGATGCATCGTCAACCTTCGAAGATGCCCATCGTATTTTTCCATTGTAAGTCTCAGCTTTTTAATGTTGTCATTACTTTAACATCGTATATTTCCTTCCTTGCTCGATTGATCCTACCTTTTTTTCTCGTAGGCTTTTATCAAGTTCAAAGCCGAGCTAGGTCAATGTGAGGCCGAGCTGAACAAATCTTTGGGCAAAAGGAAGGCCGTGAGGCTCCTCTGTGATAAAAAGAAGGAAGAGCTCAAGGACCTTCGGGTGGAGCTGACCAGCGCCCGGGAATACGAGGACAAACGAGAGAAGAAGGTAAATAATATTTTGAAAGAGTATGGCCTTCCCTTCCCAACTATGGGGGCTAATACTTCGATGTATTAGCTGCAGCGAGAAGGTGGAGGCGCTGGGGCAGCTCTGGGATGAGGTCGAAAGGATCAATGCTGAGTGCAATGAATGTAAGGAGAACATGGACCGTCTTGCTATGGGGGAAAAAAAAGGCACTAGCCAAACTAGCAGCGGTCGAGGTCCAGCTCTGGAACAACAAAGAGGATAACTTGGTTCAGGCCTAAAGGATTGTTGAACCCGAGGCTAGTCTTGCCAAGGCCGAAGCCAGAGCTGCTGAAACTAGGGCTGAGACTGAGAAGATCCAAATTATGGCCGATAAAACGGTCGCCATACACCTGACGCACACCGAGGCTGCTCAAAAGGAGTTGAGAGAAGCTATGGCTCAGGAAAAATGGATCAACGACTATGCCAAGTGTCAATCTCGAAGGGAGACTCTCGAGGAGATCCATGCCAAAAGCTTCGATCTCTCCAAAGAAATAACCTAGGCTAAGGCAGATGAGGCCGACGCCAAGTTTTTTCTCACCTCTGATGATGATGATGATGATGATGTAGAAGGTGGCCAAGGCGGGTCTGGAGAAGAAGAGGAGGTTGATGAGGAGGCTACCCCTGAGGAAGAAGTTATCCCTGAGGGAGAGGCATATCCGAGGGAAGAAACTGGGCCGGGGGGAATGCCCCCTTGGTGTAGATAGGAGCTTTTTTCTATCTTTTTGTACTTCCTTTTCTTGTTAAACTCTTCTGTACCATATTATGAATGTATATAAAAGAAAGAGTTTTCTTGATTGATTCTTCTTTGCCTTATGCTTTTCGTAATAATCTCATTCTTCGAGCTATGTATTCGACAGTCCTCCTTGAATGGCTTCCTTGCCTTAGAGATATACACTTTTAGTGACAAGGTTTAATCAATAATGTTGTTTGGGCTTGGGGTGATCGAACCTTTGGTTTCGAATGAGAGTTCGAACCCTTAACGCGTCGGCCCTTAGGCTCTTTTATATTTTCCCTTGGGCTCTTTTGTATTGGCCTTAGGCTCTTTTAAAGCGGCTATGATTTTTCCCTTTTTGGAAAAAGACTAAAAATAATTTCATGCCGTAGAATATATATATATATATTTTTTTTTTTTTGTTCCCGTTGGGTTTTCTAAGGTTCGGTTGATTGGAACCTTATTCGTAATTTATTTGTGTAAACATAATCGAATACCTCTTAAGGTTTTTTCGAAGGTTGATATTATCGAAGCCTTTAAATTATTCGAGGGATGATTTTATCGAAGCCCTTTATCATTTGCTTTTACCAAGGGTAGCCTGATTTAACAAGTTTTTTTGAAGTATTTGAAGGCCTTAGATTATGGCGGAAGTCGGACGTCTCCGAGCCGCGTTATTTTGGCCGTGGCCTTTTTATGTGACTGTAGTCTTTAACGTGGTAGAAGCCTTTACTGTGGCTGTAGCCCTTGGGTATGTCTCTTTAACTTGTTTCCCTACGATATTTCGAACTTGTTTGAAATGTTTGTCCCCGGGTGTGATGATCTTGGTCTTTACATCGAGGGATGCCTCTTTGAGGTCTTATGAGTTTAAGTTTATATATTTCAAACATGTTTTGACTATCTGATCGGTTCCAACCTGCACCACTATATAATGGTGAGGAGTGGTCGATGCAGTTTTACCCGAAAGGTCAGGATCGATATCCACAGGGAGTTAGTATTTGTTGGGAGTTGAGTTTCTACCTAATCTAGCTATGCGTATTGTTTCGAATTACACTTCTAACCATGATTGGGATTGTTTCTAGTATAATTTTGCTGCTATTGATTACTGAAGATAATCTAAGTACAATGTTTTTGTAAGAGTTTTTCAATTGATAAAAAGCACTAGGGAAGTGACTTCCGCCGAGGCGAGTATCTAATGAGGTTTAGAATCTAGGACAAGCTTGTTATAACAGGGGGTATAACCTTTACACACAATTACTCACTCTATACCTCTCGATAGTTTGAGTGATTTTGCTCGAATTAGCTATCTCAAGCCTAATTGGGTGTTCAAACAATGTAAGTGAAATTGGTTCAAGTCGGGTATTATTATCTCTAGGTTTAACCCTTTTATTGAGGCTATAAATTTCTTAAATTCACCCCAATTACTTATTAGCCTATTTTATCTCTTGGGCCCTCTTTCTCAAGAAGAGCCTAAGTCAAAAAGGCATGAATCAGTGTTTGCAACCACCAATTCTACAATTAAAGCATAAAACAAGCTAAATATCACTAACTCGTAAACAATTAAGCCCTAATTTTGAAGACCCATTAAATACCCAAACTAGGGTTGGGTCACAATCCTAGCTATTGGGTCTAGCTACTCATGATAATGATAGAAATCAAAGATGGAGATGAAATATAAGCCATAAAAGTCAAATACAAGAACAAAATCTTAAGATATAAGCTAAAACTACTCTAAAATTACTCAAAGTTGTAAAGTACGACTGCTCACGAGCTCCCTAATAGAAAACTTAACCTAAAATGTGAAAAAGATCTATTTATACACAACTAAAATTACTGGACAAAAATGCCCTTATGGTGGTACCGTTGATCGTGTAAAAATGAGTGCCTCGGTGCTTGGACTTCCGCGGCTCTGCAATAACGAGCGCGGTCCGCATTATTCTTCAGTTGGATCTGGGCTGGAGTTTGTTTCATGGACCGCGTAAATAAAGTCGCGTCCGCGTTGGCTTCTAGTGCGCCGGTATAAAATATTCGCGGACTGCGTTCCTCAGTTTAGCCTTACTTGCAAACTCTTTGATCCTCCTATCTCACTCCCAGCGGAATTTCAACCGCTTTCGTGTCAGTAACTTCGCCGCCACGTAAATTAGACGCGGACCGCGTTCTTTGTTTGACCCAAGGTAGAAAGGCATCTGAACCTCAATCCCTGTTGTCAGCATAATTTCCCTCGCGGCCGCGCCACTGATTTCGCAGGCGCGCTATTGTAGCACGGTCAGAGGTGTTGTTTACTCTCATTTGCAACTTCTCTGAACATCTATCTCACTGACCGCATAATATCATTCGCCTCAGCGGTAAGCCCTTTGCAGCCGCGCTTTTCTATCGCGATCAGCGATTCAGTTTCAGCCTTTGGCTTGTGCAAATTTGACTCCTTCATGAGCTTATTTTGGCTTCTTTGCCTCATTTTTACCAAAACCTGCAAGTAAGCACCTTAAGTTAGCTTTCGGGAATACCTTAACGCATTTTTTACCCAAAACCTAAGCAAAAGAGAGCAAATAGTAGGCTAAAATCCCTAGTTATCACTATCGACGGTAGTCCTCGAGTAGTCTAGATGTACTCGTATTTTGGCTTTTGAACTCTTTTCCATACAGAAACGTAAGTATGGAGCAACAAATTTCTTCAAGACATGAGATGTTTAATAGAAAAGATGCTTCTTTCAATAACTTGTACATGTATACATGTTTTGCCTTTGAGGTTTGATAATCCTATATGGACAAGGTTCCTTTGACCGTTTGGCCCATTACAAAGTTTTCCTGTCGAGACCCTCTTAGGCGTGAAGTATGTCTCAATCCCTGAGGTGTGATTCCCCCTACTATTCGAGGTTGATTGGAAAGAAGACTTGGATACTTGATGAATTTCCCTTAGGTAGCATATAAATGTTGCCTCGTTAAAAACCTTGCTGGAAAAACCTATTTGGGATAAAACCCGATCTAAGGGAAAAAGAGTGCAACATATGCTTCAAAACCTAAGGTCTTCTAGTTGATGGATGCCTCGACGTCCTCGATTGAACACCTTCAAGGAGTTAGTCTTAAATACAAATGGAAAAAGGGGAGAGGTCATACCTTAGCGATAATATCGTTTGAGTAGTGATACATTCCAATTAATTGATAGTTGTTCGCCTTCCATTGTGCTAAGTTTGTAAGATCCCTTCCCCACGACTCCGATGACTCGGTACGTTACTTCTTAATTGGGGCCTAGTTTTCCTTTATTTGGATCTCGAGTGTTGAGGGTGACTTTCCTTATAACTAAGTCCCCGTCTCCGAAACGGAGAAGGTTCGTCCTTCTGTTGATCCTTTGCTTTTGTGCGGCCATTCGAACAAGTGCGGCTTCACGTTTTTCATCTAGTAGTTCGATACAAGAGTTCATAGCCTCGTGGTTTGAATCCTCGGCATTATGCTGAAACCTGATGCTAGGTTCCCCTACCTTGACCGGAATCAAAGCTTCGGACCCGTACACCAAAGAGAACGAGGTTTTACCTGTGTTGTATTTCGCATTGTTCGATATGCCCATAGTACCTCAGGCAATACTTCTCTCCATTTCTCGTTAGCATCATTCAATCTCTCCTTCAAGTTTTGAATGATAATTTTCTTTGTGGACTTGGCATGGCCATTTGCACTTGGGTGATAGGGAATTGATAAAGTCCTTTTGGTTTTGTGATATTGGAAGCAATTCGTCACTTTGTTGCCGATAAACTGCTTCCCGTTGTCACATACTATTTTGGCGGGTATCCCAAACCGACACACGATGTGGTCCCATATGAAGTCAATGACTTCTTTCTCTATTACTTTCTTGAAGGCTTGTGCTTCTACCCATTTTGAAAGGTAATCAATCATAAACAAAATGAACTTAGCTTTACCTGGTGCCGTTGGTAGGGGGCGACGATGTACATACCCCATTTCATGAATGGCCACGGGGATAGGACCGAATAGAGTTGTTCACCGGGCTGATGGATCATTGGTGTAAACCTTTTGGCATTTGTCACAACTTCGAACAAACTCCTTAGTATCTCTTTCCATGATATCCCAATAATATCTAGCAATAATTACTTTACGAACCAAAGAGCCGGTGCCGGAGTGGTTCCCACAAGTGCCTTCGTGGATTTCTCACAACACATAATCGGTATCCCCTGGTCCTAATCATACTGCCAGTGGTCCATCAAAGGTCCTTCTATAAAATGTTCCCTTTTAATCTAGTATGAATCGAGCTGCTTTGGCCCGTAGGGCCCTCAACTCCTTTGGGTCCGGGGGGAGCTTTCCGTGCTTCAAATACTCGACATATTTATTCCTCCAATTCCAGGTCAAACTTGTTGAGTTTATTTCAGCATGTCCTTCCTCGGCCAAGGATCTCGACAGCTGGACGACAGTCCCCGGGACAGTATCACCTTCCTCGACAGATGATCCCAAATTCGCAAGTGCGTCGGCCTCACTGTTTTGCTCCCGAGGTATACGGTCCAATGTCCACTCTTTGAATCGGTGCAATGTTATTTTCAACTTGTCCAAGTACCTTTGCATTATATCTTCTCAGACTTCAAAGCTTCTATTTACTTGGTTTACCACCAAAAGAGAGTCACACTTGGCCTCAATGACATCTGCTCCCAAACTTTTTGCTAATTTGAGACCTGCAATCATGGCATCGTACTCGGCCTCATTGTTAGTTAATCTAGAAATTTTGATATTGTCTAATGATATTTCCCGTAGGCAGTTTTAAAACAATTTCGAGCCCGGACCCTTTCACATTTGAGGCACCGTCTGTAAAGAGGGTCTAAACACCTGATGATGTAACCGTCTTTAGTAGAAGTTCCTTTTCTACTTCGGGTACAAGGGCAGGTTTAAAATCTGCCACGGAGGCTGCCAAAATTTGAGACTTGATGGTCATTCGGGGTTGATATTCGATTTCGTACACTCCATGTTCGATGGCCCACTTGGCCAATCGGCCCGACAGCTCGTGCTTATGCAAGACATTTCTAAGTGGATATGTAGTTAACACACATATGGGGTGACATTGAAAATATTGTTTCAGTTTCCTAGATGTGCTTATTAGTGCAAGTGCTAATTTTTGTAAATGCGGATATCTGGTTTCAGCATCTCCTAGGGTTCGACTCACATAATAAACAGGAAATTGTGTACCTTGCTCTTCTCGAACAAGCACGCCACTTACAGCTACCTCAGACACATCTAAATATAAGTACAACTTTTTGCCTGCCTTCGGAGTGTGAAGCAGGGGCAGGCTCGCTAGGTCTGCTTTAACTCTTCTAACGCTTGTTGACACTCCGGAGTCCATGCGAAATCATTCTTCTTTTTGAGTAGGGAAAAGAACCGATGACTCCGATCCGATGACCTCGAGATAAATCGGCATAGAGCAGCTATCCGTCCGGTTAGCCGTTGTACGACTTTCACATTGTTTACGACGGTGATTTCTTCGATGGATTTAATTTTGTCGGGGTTGATCTCGATCCCCCTTTTTGACACCATGAAACCTAAGAACTTTCTTGATCCAACTCCAAAAGCACATTTCTCGAGCTTGAGTTTCATGTTGCATTTTCTCAAGATCTCAAACGTCGCCTACAAATGAGTCAAATAGTCCTCGCGCGCAGGGACTTAACTAGCATGTCATCAATATATACTTCCATAGATTTTCCTATATGTTGTTCAAACATCTTATTAACTAGGCGTTGGTACGTAGCCCCTTCATTTTTTAGTCCGAAGGGCATTACGTTATTTTCCATACTTAGTGATAAACGAAGACTTTTCCTGGTCCTCTGGGTTCATTTGAATTTGATTATACCCGGAGTAGGCATCGAAAAAAGTAAGGATCTCGTGGTCGGCGGTGGAGTCCATCAAACGATCGATGTTAGGCAATGGGAAAGAGTCTTTAGGGCAAGCCTTGTTTAAATCTTTGTAATCTACACACATTCTAAGTTTGTTATATTTTTTAGGAACTACTACTACATTGGCTAGCCACTCGGGGTATTTACTTCCCTAATGGACCCTATTTTGAAAAGTTTAGTTACCTTATCCTTTATGAATGCGTGCTTCACCTCGGAATGCGCCTTCTGTTTTGCTTCAGCGGTTTAAATCTGGGGTCTGTTGATACCCAATTTTTTCCTCAAACTATTTTTTAATTTTATACATATATCTTCAAAATCAATCTTACTGATAATTGGTATTTTTCCATAATTTTCCCATGCTTTTATTAATTTATCAAGTACTTTATATCCAATAATTAATCATAAATTGCATTACAAATAATTTCAAAGCATTTCTTGGTTTAATATATCATTTTAGGTCCTATTAAGGCCAAACTATTTCACAAATTAGCCAAATTGGCATTATTTGGCTATAATTGCAATGACTTTGCAATGATAGCCTAATTATATATTTTATGCTATTTTAATTCAATAATCAGTCATTCTATATTTTAAATACTGGTTAATTACTTTAATTTCACCCATTTGGCCTTAATTTCATTTTATGTAATTATTAGCTATTTTTATTAATTCTTTATCTATTTTTAACGGGTATTTAACTAATAGCCACCTTTAATTCTAATCCTAGCCTAATTTAACCCGGACCCCAACCCAACTAAATTATCCCAATAACCTAAGCCCAATTCCTAAACTACCCGACCCAATCCCCCATTCAATCTGAGTTGTTGATTAATTCAAATCAACGACCCAGATTGAAACTTACCTAAATTAATCCTAAACGACTACCCCCCCCCCCCTTCTTCTTATTTCCCACGTCTATTCTCTGGCCACCTCCCTTGCCGGAAACCATGGCCTCTCACCACCTGCTAGCCTATGTCTCCTCTTATGCCAGCTTGACACTACCTTGAGGTCCTCAAGCGAACCTAGAGCGGTTCAACTCCCACCTATGGCCTTTCATGCCATTTTCCGGCCATCTCCGGCCGTTCGAGTAAGATCTATGACTTTTCGGCTAAAACCGGTAATATTTTGGGTTTTTCTTATCTTTTATGGGTTCACTTTGGAACCCTATCTCTTAAAACTTTCCGATTCATTTAGATCTATTATACATCTGTGTATATTCTGAGCTATTTCATTTTTTTTTCTCAAAGATTCTCCGATTTTTCTCTAAAATGACTCTTCGTTTTCAAACTAGGGTTTCATGACCCTTTTTTTAAATGATTTTCCTATGATATTTTCAATGTTATCCTAGGGTTTCTGCTGTGTTTTAGCGATTTATTTAAGTTTCTCTCTTTTATCCGAGTTATTGTGCTGAAATCCCTAATGTTATACTTAAACCCTAAGTCCCTGACTTTGTCTTTGATAATATTTGCATATGTGCTTGCGTCTCATGAACTTTATGATTCTCTGAGATTTTACCCTATGTTGTTCATCTATGTCTTTGATTTTTCTTGCTTTTCCGCGTACATCAGTGATTACTCTGTAATTCACGTGAGTCCCTAATTTCGTATAATTTTTACTACCACGGTTTCTAACTTCTCGCCTATTTAGTTCGTGCTAATTGATGTTATCCTTACTCAAATCCCTGATTACCTGGGATTAGTGTCTTTCACTGATCTCCTATGGTAATACATTATTGATTTTAACCTATGAGTTACTTCCTTGCCTTATTTTTTGGTTGACTATGCTATCACACAGATTCTTATATTGTTTCCTTAATTGGAACAATGCTGAACTTAGTCTCGATTGCATATTTTTCCTATGTGCTGAGGTTATTTTCTTGTGGAGTATTTTCCTTGATTAATGTTGATGGCCTATAATTAGGACCTCACTCGAGGATCCCCTTACTGATTTTCTGATTTTGAATTATCTCTTGCTTTATTCTCATGCCTAATATTGCTGTCAAACTGATACTTATATATTTTCCTTAAATAGGATTCGAAATTTGGTCTTACTTATATGCTACATACTGCACTGTGCTTATACTATCAGTCTATATGGTTTCCTTTCCCTATTGGTATCAGTTTGAATATTGACTCCTAAATTAAAGGGAGTATTGATATTAATGTGATTCTAATTGATGTGCACTTCCATAATTTTGCTGAACTATTATTTGTTACCTTATTTGCTACCTATTTTCAAACTATATATATTTCCTACTCTTTCATTAAGCAACACACGAACTAATCTTTTTCAATAGCTCTCTCTCACAACTGAAACTCTATGTTCTCTCTTTTGTGCTACTTGCTATTACTCTATGTTAGCCGGCTGCAAGCCAAGGCTAACTAATGTGCATATCTTATTTCCTACTTTGTGTTACTGTCTTCACTTCACTAGTATGTCCTAATTTAAAATTTCAGTTCTCAAACCAACATGTTTCTATTACTGGTGAAATTCATTGTGTTTTTTATGTGCTTTTATTTACTATTTTGGTGTTCAACATGTAACTAAAATTCTGAACTCCATTCACATGTTAAGTTATACTTTATCTGTCATAACCAGCATGTTTTCATGTACTTGATACATGTTCTTATGTGAATATCTCTATGCCTAGGTTTGTACATTACTTTGATTAGGGCATACTCTACTGTCTTAAACTATTTGGTACTGTTATGTTAGTCTAATCCTATATTATGCTATACCCCAATTCCCTAAACCCCCTTAAGATCTTCTATCCTATACCTCTTTGTACTTCTACCTGTCATATGTTTATTACTCTATACCTTATGTGTCCCCAATCCCTCACTACCTGGTTTGTGTTTGTTAAACCTGCCTTGGTATACTATTCTGATCCTAAGATAAATGTGTTTTGACTGTCTTACTCTTTGTCAAGCTGTTTTACTAAATAAAGTCCTTTGGCAAAACTCCCATTTTAAAATCAGTCTTTCTTGTGTAAAACTGTTTTTCTACTCAACATCTCTTTCAAAAATATGTCAAGCACTCTCACTCTATGCTTAGACTTCTTAAGTTTTGCCCCCTTTGTGTGAGCATTGATTTGGGACCTTTGAGCTCCCTCTGAACTTTGACACACTAAGGCTAGCCCTTCCACAATGCACTTACTCTCTATTATGGCTATATAATCTGGGTGCGAGCAATGCCCGGGATCCCTTGAGGTCCTTAGGGAACTCTGACACATCCGAATTATGAGAAAGGGTGTGAAAAAATACTTGGTATTGAGGGAAAAGGTAGTATGCATGTTATAAATATCAAGGGGGTAGAAATCATGCTTAGGTTTACATTTTTGTGGGCGCACTAGGATCCATGCTTAGGACCAATACATGCAAGCATATCATGCATTAGAGATCATGCTCCCAGGTTTCATTGTGTACTGTTTTCAGCATCTCATTCTGACATTATCATCGTCACTCAGAAATCTTGTCCCTAAGGCAAATAATAACATAAAAAAAATAAACTGTCACTATGTGATTCTTCTTATTCGGAAATTCATTTAGAAATCATGTCTTAGGTTAAATGTGTTAACACAAGTTGTTAGTTATGGAAACGTCATGCTACAATCACACAGCATACTTAGAAATCCTGCTTTAGGTAAACAACATTAAAACAAAATGTCACTTCTTTCTATTACGAAATTGTGCATAATTTGATGTGCATTTAGAAATCCTATTTAAGTTGTTCTGCATGTTGCTGCATTAGATATCATGTTCTAGGATCGCAGTCGCCTAATTACACTTAGTCTAACTACTGAGAATGAAATAGTCACCATGTTCTAACAACTGGTAATTAATCTCTGCCTATTATGCCATACTTCGAACTGCATGCTCTTAGGTATAACAACCAAAAACTGTCAACAATTCTGAACAACTATTGCATATGATCCCACGCCTAGGAAAGCCTTAGGTGATCAACCATAAGAAAATAAAACTGGAATTGTCTCTTGTGACTATTGTTTAACTGTCAGCATGTTTAAAACCAGTAGGCAAAACTGATTTGGAATTCCTCTCTGAGTTATGCAATAAATATGTCAACTCTGTTGTCACCACTTAGATACCATGTTTAGGATATGAATTAAACCCAGACCTAAATTGCTTTTTAGTCATGCTGATTATGTGCATTATTTGTGGAGGTCTTTGAGCCCCTTTTCTGTTCATGTGTTATCCTCTAACTGCAGTCCTATTTGTTTATTTATGTGTCGCATTACTATTTTACCTTTAAACCTAAAGGTCTGCCTAGAACCCCCCCCCCCCTATAGGATAGAAGTCCTAAATTCCTCCGGGACAAATAGGAAGGGATGAGTAACAGCATGCAATAGAGGTCGTGACCAACACTCGCTTTAGTTACCTTTACGGGGTGGGAAAGGGTAGATATGGACATGATGACCGGTACGCTAATACCACGTGTAGCCTCTCTTTGAGGAGTGTCATACCGGGTATTGCATTGATGTGATCCATATTATAAAGAAACCTAGGATACCCCCTTACTCCCATAGACAGGCTTAGACTATAATCCTTTTCAAAGATCCATTAGTTATTAAACAGTTTCAAACTTGTAACTTATATGTGCCTAGGCTATGAATATTTCCAAATCCCCTATTTTTTGGGCCTTAATTGTTTACTTGCTAATCGTACAAATTCACAAAAGTTATTTGGCCGGGAACCACACTTGTGGATCCTGAAGGGTGCCTAACACCTTCCCTTTAGGATAATTTCAAGACCTTACCCTGTCTCTGGTTATCAACTTAGTTGTAAATGAACCCCAATAGGTGCCCTAACGCACCTTAAAATCGTTAGGTGGCGACTCTTCAAATAAATAAACCTCTTTCCCAAAAGGAATGAGTTGTCCTGTGATGACCCAAAAGGTCATCTTATGTAAATTTAATTATGACTCCGAGGCCCTGAAAGCCTCCATCAATCTCACCTCGATGTGCGTGCGCAGCCTAAACGCGTAGTCCGGAAGCGTTTATGTGGAAACTTGATAAAGAGTTGAATTTATGATAATTAATTGAATAAAGTTGACTTTGGTCAACATTTTTGGTAAACAAACCCGGACCCGTGATCTAGCGGTCCAGAAAGGTCCGTAGAAAAATATGGGACTTGAGCGTATGCCCGGAATCAAATTCCGAGGACCCAAGTCCGAGAAATAAAATTTTAAAGAAAATTATTTTCTGAAAATAATAAAGGCTTATGAAAATGAACCTCGATGTGTACAAAGTTGCTGTCGGGCCCGTATTATGGTTCCAGAGCTCGGATTAGAATCAATATGTGTTATTTAAGTTATCTGTGAAATTTGGTAAGAAACGGACTTGATTTGACGGGTTCCGGATCAAAATGGGAAATTTAGAGTTAATGAAGTTTTGAGGATTTTCATAGAATTTGAAATTTGGCTTGGAATGTGATTTTATGATATCGAGGTCCGAATGAAATTCCAAGACCAGGAACAATTATGTTATGTCATTTATGACTTGTCTGTAAACAAATTTAAGTCATTCCGAGTAGTATAGGCCGGTTCGGCGCATTGAAATGAATTCTAGAACTCTAAGTTCAAAGTGTTGATTCAATTTGGTTTTGGGGTCAAATTCTGAGTTTCGTTGTTGTTTTTCTTGTTACGGAAGTTCGAGCGAGTCCGTATCATGAATACAGACTTGCTGGTGCCTTTGGGCGGGGTCCCGGGAGGGGCTCGAGTGAGTTTCGGATCCCTCAGAGCTTAATGCTAAAAACCAGAATTTTTTGTATCTGGTTTCCTTTTGCGCGTTCGCGGGAGGGTGGCCGCGTTCGCGAAGAAAGAATTGGGCAGGGGCTACGGATGCTCTACATGTTCTCGTTCCCCAACCCGCGTTCGTGATGGGTTGGGCCCTGATATTTTAGACTTCAATACTACACAATATTATAAGTTAATTGTGCAGTACCCAATTTTCGAGTGCTGTCTAATAAGAAGAACCAGGTTCTTCTTAGTCTACTACTTACTACTATTTGCGGAATAATTAAGCAGTAATAGTAAAGACACAGAGATTTTTACGTGGAAAACACCTGGCTCAAAAGGTGAAAAAACCACGACCTACTCCTCAGTAGGATTTGCTCAAAACTCTTCACTAAACTCTGAGCCAAAACGGACTTACAAAATAAACTCTTTTGTAATCCTAGGACTAACTCTAATCCTCTTTGTATCAACTAGCCTCTAGATAATTTCTACAGAATTCAAGCTAACTCTAACTTGATCAATTTGTACCTATTACAATTGCTCCTATGAAACCTGATAAGATACAGTATTTAAGCTCCTACTACAATCAACTAGACTCAATATACAAACAATGAAATTGTTCCTTCTAGTTGAACTGTAGCCTTTGTATCGCAAAACAATTATGTTTGCAAAACCTCTGGAACTTTTGCTTCAGAACTTGATTCACTTTTGCACTTGTGCGTCACCTCTTTCAGCAGTAATACATTGATTATTTATAGAGTCCGTTTGTTGAGTCCATGATTCAATTCTGATCCAACTCTTCCTTGGTAAACGAGTTTGATTGTGACTCAACTTCCTTCCTCTATTTCTGTCCTAGCTGAAAGCAACTTCTATCTTCTCTTATCAATTTGCAACCTTTTCGTATTAGGAGACATTCTCTTAGTTCTTTGATACTTAGCAATCACTGATATCTCCTAGACTTGTACGATTCGTGATCCAACTGCTTCATTCAGAAGTGTATGCTATGATGGACCTGGTTCAACTGGACACCTTTTGTCAATCTTCAAAACCCATTCAGTGACATGGGCCAACAAATTCCCCCTTTTTGATGATGACAAACTCTGTGCATTTATCCTGTATACACATCCAACACTTTGTATTTTTGTGAGCATTAATCATCAAGAACCAGATTCATTAGGTTATAAATATCACTTCAAAGATTTTTAAAATTTACACAGCACATCTTCCCCCTTTTGGCATCATCGAAAAGTTGCAAAATAATACTTACTAGTAATTAATTCTTACTCATGGCCAATTTAGGAAATTACAGATGCAAACATGATTAATCAACACAAGAAACCAATAATGTAAGCTAAATCATAAATAGAGACATTTGTCAAAACACCAAGCTTTCATTTGATTAACATGGATTATCAACACCAAAACAGATTAAGCCAAAGACAACCAAAACATGAGTACGACAGAATTAAAAACTGAAACAAACACACTTGACACAGTCCCGAACTGGGCACTTGATAGGATAGGAGGGGGTAGTTCTGGAAATTCCTAAGTTTGGGGTGGTGCAGAAGAGGCAGGATTCTTGGTTTGGAGAAGAGACAACATTTGGTGTAAGACACCCTCATTTTTCTCCTTCTCCTTGGCTAATTCAACTTTGAGAGCATCACGCTCACCTTCCACCTCAAATAAGCGAGTCTTCAAGCAAAAGATCTCCATATCCTTTTGCTCGCTTTCTTGCACCAGAGTAGTGACCTTGCTGTTCACCGGTTGCTTCCAAGATGAACCAGGTTCATCTGCCGGGGCACTGACAGTGTAATCACATGAAAGCAAAGTGTCATTCCCAAAGAAATCCTTACCAGTAGCCATTTCAGCCTTCTTTGTGGGAACTCCAAAATGACCCAGAACTGCAGTAAGTATAAATCCATAAGGAATCGCATGGGCCTTGGTGCCATTTACCACCCTATCCAAAATATGAATGATCAAAGATGGCCAATTGATCTTCTTGCCTCTATATAGGCACTCCATGAGCGTTAGATCCATATAGTTGGCAATGTGCCTGCGCTTTTGTCTTGGCAGCAGATATTTAATAACAAACTCAAAGAACAGCTTGTGTTTAGGCTTCATCTCGCTTTTGTACATTGACATGGGCTCAGGCTCTTATTCATTGTCAAGAATCTGGTAATGGTAAGTGCTGAGGCCATTCCATCCAAGCAAGGGAATTTCTTCCTTGTATAATCGTCATATCCCTCAGATGGAATGTCTAGAATGACTCCCAGTTCTTGAGCATCAAAGGAGACTTCAACTCCCCTGAACAATGATGTAACCCTTCCTCCAATCACAGTCGCATTCCCCATGAATTCTACTACCTCATTTCTTACCAGCCAGCCCTCCAAGTGAAGGACCATGTTCTTCCAGCCTTGAGGTGCCAGAAAATCCACTAAGTACCTCATACCCGGCCTCCTCCAAGTCTTTCAGTAACTTTCCCTTCAAAATATGTCGCTTGCAAAACATGGAAACTCTGTCAATCGACACTTCTCAAACCTCCTTCTCATTATCTCCACTCCAATCAGGATCATTATCTTTCTCAGCAATCTGAACTTTCTTCTTCGACTTTACCTTAGATCGTGTCCTCCTAGATGTACCCACGGCGGTAGCAGACATAGGTGCTGACTTCTTTGAGGAAGTCTTGGTCAATTTTGCCTTGGATGTCTTGACCACCACTGGAGTAACCTCTTCATCTTGTTGGACCAGGTCCAACATCTCATCAACAACAATAGCCTCAATAGGCTCCCCCACTTTCGCTTTCCCTTTCTCATCTATCTTTCTTTTGCTCTCTTGCAGAGCTTTTTCCAGCTTCTCCTCTTCTTCATGAATAGTATTTCTCGTAGCTCGTACCCTTGGAACAGGTACACCAATAGACTCATCAGTTTTCCTTTTCTTTGAGGCCTTAGACTTGATGGACTTGGGAGTCCTTCTCTTCTTGGGGTTGTATGAGTCCCCCAGTTTCTTAAGTCTCTTAGCCAAGGTTTCTTCCCTAGAAGAAACACGATCATCTATCTCCTTCATAAGATGTTCTAATCCAGCAACAACTTCCTCCACTTCATTAGTTCCCCTTATCACTACGACATCATCTTCAAGATTCTCAGGAATGGGGCCACAAATACTAAGTATGGAACCATCCTTCCCAGATCCCCTCACACCTGCATCTCCCTCATTCTAAAGAATTTTCCCAATTTTTCTTGGCCTTCTTCGCACTTTCATATCCACCACAGACCCAACCAACACAAATCTACTTTCAGAATTTAACACAGAGGTAACCTCAGTATTACCTTTCTCAGCACTTGATGAACCAGGTGCATCGTCCTCATGTGTTGATTTGAATTATTCACTGGATGAATCAGGTTTAGGTTCTTCTTCATCCTGTAATAAATCTTCCAAGAACTTTTCTCATGACCCGGAAGCCACAGATTTTCATGCAAGAACCTTGACACGATGGGGTTTTGGGGCTGGGATAGGGTTTGGTGTAGGTTTTAGAGCATCATGGTATTCAGGGGTTTCAGGTGTCTCAAAGGATTCAGAATTTTATATCGGTGGAGAATCAGACTCATATACTGCTTCATCATTGTCACGATTTTGAGAATTAGATGAAGCAGACGACATTTTTAATTTTTGAGAGAAAAAGAAGAGAGGGCAAAAGACAGTGGAGATTTGAGTGTTGAATGACTTGAACATGGTTCGTCTATTGCTTTATTCACTATGGGTAATGATGGCCTATTTATAACTTGTGGTTGGGGTGATTATAACGGATGAGTATTAACACAAGTAGGATACTAATCGATTAAGGGCTGTCAGTGATTTGACATTGATTAGACCGTTTCTTTCCCCCTAAAACTAGGCTACTTTAATGTGACGGAACTTATTGAAACTGGTTCATTATTTGGGTAAGTACGAGAATTTGAACTGAACCATAAAGGATAGAGTCATACTCATGTATGACTGTACATGAATTAATACATGTATGGAGATGAAAACGTACCTTGCTAGTCATGTAAACCAGCATGGATAAACCAAGTTCATCCTGTAAAAAAACATTATTTTGCCTCAATTCACAAATAGAGAAACGACATTAGCAACTAGGGAATCATGTTAATACATGCCAGAAGAGTATGACAAAAAAGACATAGTGCTGAGAAATGATTAATCTCATTAAGTACCCAATTAAAATTTCTAGCCATAAAACTTCCTCCTTTTTTTTTAATAGGTGATCTTAATCATCCCTAATTCAAGCTTGTTTCTCTCATAATGCTCCTTACTCAATGCTTTGGTAAATATATCAGCAATTTGATGATCAGTGGCATAGAATTCAATTGAGATAATTCCCTTCTCATAATTATCCCTTAGGAAATGGTGCCTAACATCTATGTGCTTAGTTCTCTTGTGATGAACCGGGTTCTTAGTCATACTAATTGCACTAGTGTTATCACAGTAAATAGGAATGCATCCCACATCTATACCAAAGTCCAGGAGTTGTTGCTTAATCCACAGCAACTGAGCACAGCAAGAGGCTGCAGCCACATATTCAGCCTCAGCAGTAGACAAGGCTACTGAATTTTGTTTCTTGGTAGCCCAAGATACAAGGCAGGAGCCCAAAAAGTGAGCCATGCCTGAAGTACTTTTCCTGTCAACCAGGAAACCTGCATAATCATCATCAGAATACCCTACAAGGTCAAAATTACTACCTTTAGGATACCAAAGGCACAAATCAGTAGTGCCCTTCAAATATCTCAAAATTCTCTTCACTGCAGTGAGATGGGACTCCTTTGGATTGGCTTGAAACCTAGCACATAGTCCCACACTGAACACAATATCAGGTCTACTTGCAGTAAGATATAGTAGAGATCCAATCATCCCTCTGTACGTCTTCTGATCAACGGATGAACCAGGTTCATCCACGTCTAATTTTGTAGTAGCNCTCAAATATGATATCATCAACATAAATTTGTACAATCAGAAGATCTTTTCCCTTTTCCTTTAAGAACAAAGTACTATCTATTTTGCCTCGTTTGTACCCATGTTCCAGCAGGAATTTTGAAAATATCTCGTACCAAGCTCTAGGTGCTTGCTTGAGACCATAGAGAGCCTTGTCAAGTTTATATACATGATCAGGTGATTCTTTACTTTCAAAGCAAGGAGGTTGTTTTACAAATACTTCTTCCTTCAAATAGCCATTTATAAAGGAAGTCTTTACATCCATCTTATGCAAAGTGAATTCCATGTGTGCAACAAATGCTATAAGAAGTCTGATTGCCTCCATTCTTGCCATAGGAGCAAAGGTCTCATCATAATCAATTCCCTCTTCTTGGTTGTATCCTTGAACAACCAGTCTTGCCTTGTTTCTAGTAACAGTTCCATCCTCATCGAGTTTATTCCTGAAGACCCACTTGGTGCTAATTATTGATATGTCCAGTGGTCTGGGTACCAAGTGCCATACTTGACTTCTTTCAAATTGATTTAGTTCCTCTTGCATAGCAGTTACCCAGTCAGCATCTTTCAGGGCTTCAGCAATGTTCTTTGGTTCAATCATGGATAAAAATGCATCAAACGCATACAGATTTTTCAAGGAGGATCTAGTTTTGATTCCAGATCTCAGGTCTGTTATGATGTTCTCAATAGGGTGAGAACATTGATATCTGTGTGGCTTGAGATCCAGTTGTTCCCTTCTGGATTGTTCCAAGTTGTCTTATTGCAGTGGAACATGATTAGGGCCAGTATTTTCATGAAGATTCCCCCGGTTGAGTTGCGTGGGGTTGTTGGACCTGGTCCATCACATGTTCCATCTCCCATAGGTGCTTCAATGTAGTCATTTCTCCTCCCAATCCAAGCTCCTCATCTTCTAGTTCCTGTCTCTAAGATAAAGTTTTAGTTTCATCAAAGACAACATGTACACTTTCTTCTACACACATAGTTCCTTTATTGTATATTTTATAAGCTTTTCTATGTGTAGAATATCCAAGAACACTCTCTCATCACTTCTGGGATCAAATTTTCCTAAAGAATCTTTACCATTATTATGCACATAACACTTGCATCCAAAAGCCCTAAGATGGGATATGTTGGGATTTCTCCCTTTAAGTAATTCATAGGGAGTTTTCTCTACCAGAGGTCTGGTCATGCATCTATTGATAATATAACATGCAGTGTTAATTGCTTCTGCCCAGAAGCTGTGAGGTAGTTTGCTTGACAGAAGCATGGTTCATGCCATGCCTTCAAGAGTTCTGTTTTTCCTTTCAACGACCCCATTTTGCTGTGGGGTTCTAGGAGCAGAAAAATTATGATTCACACCATGTTCATCACAGAACTCAGTGAACTTTGCATTCTCAAACTCAGTATCATGGTCATATCTGATGGATTCTAGTTCATGTCTTAATTGATTCTGAATCTTCTTGACAAATGAGGTGAACATTTCAAATGCTTCATCCTTAGATGCCAAGAACAAGGTCCAAGTGAACCTTGAGAAATCATCTACTAGTACCATAACATATCTCTTTCCACCTCTACTTAGAGTTCTCATGGGACCACAGAGATCCATATGAACCAGTTCCAACGACCTGGTGGTACTGACCATTTTCTTACTTTTGAAAGAAGACCTTACCTGCTTCCCCCTTGCACATGCCTCACAAACCTTGTCTTCTTTGAACTTAATGTTAGGAAGCCCTACCACTAAGTCCTTAGAGACCAGCTTGTTAAGTTGAGTTAGACTTGCATGACCAAGTCTTTTGTGCCACAGGAGGGGATCACTGTCCAACACACTAAGGCAAGTGAGTTCATTGTCAGACAGTGTGGACAAGTCAATGACATAGATATTGTTCATTCTTTTTCCCTGCAAAACAATCTTGTCAGTAAGCAGGTTGATCACAAAACATTTTGTGGAAGTAAAAGCGACAAGGTTACCTCTGTCACGCAGTTGTGACACACTGATAAGGCTGTATTTCAAGCCATCTATCAGATACACATGTTCAATTGAACATGTGTCATCTTTACCTACCTTGTCGACCCCTATTATTTCACATTTATTTCCGTTTCCAAAGGAGACATTTCCTCCTTTGAGGTTTTAAAGTGAAAGGAATCGTTCCTTCTTCCCTGTCATATGCTTCGGAAAGCCACTATCCAAAAACCAAAATCGGCTGCCTCCCTTCACTTGTACCTTCAAAAGAGATTAGGGGTTAGTTTTAAGAACCCAAACTAGTTTGGGTCCCTTTCCATGAGAGAATGGATGAATCAAATTTTTTCTGGCCCAATTTGGTAGCCAATTTTTCTTTTTAATGAATCTCTCATTTTTCTGACTGGCCTTTTCTTTTGCAGAACACTCATATTTAGAGTGGCCAGTCTTCCCACAATGGGTGCAAATTTTATTTTCAGGGAGAGTGAGATACTTGCTTTTGGGATCCCATTTAGGCAATTGACTCCCAAAACCAAGCCCTCTCCGGTTGCTACTATGATTCTCTTGGAGCCATATTAAAGCATCAGAAGACTTATTCCACTTACGTGTTCTATCAAATTCATGTTTGACTTTGCCAAGTTCTTCTTTAAGAGACTTTATCTGCTCATCTTTGGCATACATTTTATCTTTCAATTTACCTAAGTCTTCTTCTAACTTCGCTTGAGAGTGATCAACTACCTTTTTACTGGATCCTAGTCTCACCTTTAAATTTTCAGATTTTAGTTCTAGAATCTCAGTTTCGAGTTGCTGAACCTGGTTCATCAAGACAGTGTTTTTCTTTTCAGATTCACTGACCCTTATTTCCAGGTCCATGCATTTTGCTCTCAGCATTGCACACTCTTTGGATAGTTGATCTTTCTCTTTAGAGTTTTCCTCAGAATCATCAATGAAGTCAAGTAGCAACTCAGAGAGTTTCTCCTTAGATAGAAACTTTATTTTTGTTTTAAGATGTGAGATACTTACCTGTGGTTCTTCATAAGTCTCCTCATCAGATTCTCCAATTGCCATGAGAGCTTGATCTTCTGTCTCACCATCTTCTGATTCTTCATCTGAACTTTCCCCCCAAGTAGCAACCATAGCCTTTGTAGTAGTTTTCTTGGGTTGGAACAGTTCCTTCTTCCAGTTCTTTCTTTCATATCTCTCCTTCCTCCATTCTACTTCCCACTGGGGGCAGTTCTTGATGAGATGATCAGTTTTTCCACATTTGTAGCATCCCTCATTAGCTGGCCTTTCAGGAGCCTTTGCCTTGTTGAAGTTTCCCCCTCTAGAGATGCCTTTCTTCCTCATGAGAAAGTTTCTGAATTCTTTGGTGATCATGGCCATCTCATCATCCTCCAGTTCAGCTCTGTCTGTGATCCTTAGTGCTAGACTTCTTTCTTTCTTTGGGGCATCCATTTTCATGGTCTGCCTTCTGAGTTCATAATCAGTAAGGTTGTCAATCAACTCACCTAGTCTAAGGGTTGCCATATTTTTGGATTCCTAAATGGCAGTTATCTTGCTTTCCCAGGAGATAGGTATAACCCTTGTCAAGATCTTCTCAACCTTGTCTTCTTCAAGGATGACTCTTCCAAGAGACTTGAGTTCATTAGTCAAGGTTGTGAACCTTGTGTACATCTCCTGGATTGTTTCTCCTTCCTTCATAGTGAAGTTTTCATATTGAGAGTATAGCAATGTACCTCTAGACCTCTTCACTTGAGTTGTTCCTTCATGTGCCACTTGTAGAGTATCCCAGATTTCCTTGGCAGTGGTGCAGCTTTGGATTCTGCTGTATTCATCTGGGCCTAGTCCACACACTAGCCACTTCTTGGCCTTGGCATTCTTCTCCCATTTCTTCAGATCCTCAGCTGTGCAGTCAGCCCTAGTTTTAGGCACATCTACTCCTTCAGCAGTTTTCTTCATTGTTGCAAGTGGTCCATCAGTGACTATGTCCCAGAGTTCATAGTCCTCTACAATAAGGTGATCCTTCATTCTATTCTTCCACCAAGAATAGTACTGGTTGTTGAATAGTGGTGGCCTTGCAGTTGATTGTCCTTCCCTGTTCCCAGGTGGTGCACTCATCTTGATCTTTTCCTAGGTGTTATCCTCTTCAAGGATAACCCGCTCTGATACCAATTGATGTTTTAGACTTCAATACTACACAATATTCTAAGTTAATTGTGCAGTACCCAATTTTCGAGTGCTGTCAAATAAGAAGAACAAGGTTCTTCTTAGTCTACTACTTCCTACTATTTGCTGAATAACTAACTAGTAATAGTAAAGACACAGAGATTGTTACGTGGAAAACACCTGGCACAAAACGTGAAAAAACCATGACCTACTCCTCAGTAGGATTTGCTCAAAACCCTTCACTAAACTCTGATCCAAAACGGACTTACAAAATAAACTCTTTTGTAATCTTAGGACTAACTCTAATCCTCTTTGTATCAACTAGCCTCTAGCTAATTTCTACAGAATTCAAGCTAACTATAACTTGATCAGTTTGTACCTATTACAATAGCTTCTATGAAAGCTGATAAGATACAGTATTTAAACTCCTACTACAATCAACTACACTCAATATACAAACAATGAAATTGTTTCTTTTAGTTGAACAGTAGCCTTTGTATCGCACAACAATTCTGTTTGCAAAACCTCTGGAACTTTTTCTTCAGAACTTGATTCACTTTTGCACTTGTGCGTCACCGCTTTCAGCAGTAATACATTGATTATTTATAGAGTCCGTTTGTTGAGCCCATGATTCAATTCTGATCCAACTCTTCCTTGGTAAAGGAGTTTGATTGTGACTCAACTTCCTTCCTCTATTTCTGTCCTAGCTGAAAGCAACTTCTATCTTCTCTTACCAATTTGCAATCTTTTCGTATTAGGAGACAATCTCTTAGTTCTTTGATACTTAGCAATCACTGATATCTCCTAGACTTGTACGATTTGTGATCTAACTGCTTTATTCAGAAGTGTATGCTACGATGGACTTGGTTCAACTGGACGCATGTTGTCAATATTCAAAACCCATTCAGTGACATGGGCCAACAGGCCCCCTGGCCTTCGCGTTCGCACCCCTCCAGCCGCGTTCACGAAGGTCTAGCCCAGCTAGCCTCCACGTTCGCGGGCCCTCCGTCGCATTCGCATAGGGTCCAGCTAATTGGGCTAGCCCAGCTACCGTTTGTCTTCGTGTTCGCACCCGTCCAACCGCGTTCGTGAAGGTATAGCCCAGCTAGCTTCCGCGTTTGCGGGCTCTCTTTCACGTTCACGTAGAAGAGCATCCTGAGGCTTAGGCCATTAGCCTTCGCGCACGCGATGGCCCTGTCGCGTTCGCGATGAAGGGACATCTGGGAAAGGTAGTTTATATACGGGATTTAGGTTATTTCCTCCATTTCCATCTTCTTCCTTGTGTTATTTGAGAGCTTCCAAGAGGACCATCCAGACTAGTTCTTGAGGTAAGTAAACTCCTTATTAACACTAGTTTCAAGCATCAATTCCTAGATAAATTCTCTACTAAATTATCAAAAATCATGGAATTAGGTAGTAATTTTAGGGCTCTTGAGGATTTTGTGATTTTCCATTTTAGGCCATGAATTCAAGTAGAAATCAGACCTTAATGATCCTTAGGCTATGGGTGAGTGATGCCTTCTAGAATTTTCGGAATTTGACCGGGGTTGGAGTTTTGAAATTATTCAAGAATAGCGATTTTATTAAATAACTAAGATAATTTCCCACATTTTTCATGCATTGATTTAATTGTACGCCTTTTTGCTAGTTGCGAGTCCTCGGGTGTAAATTTCGGAGATTCGGGCGCATCCTTGATCCGAGGGGTGATTTCGTCACGAGGTGAGTCTCCTTTCTAACCTTGTAAGAGAGAATTGTCCCCATAGGTGATGTATATGCTATGTGTAAATTGTTTGGGGGCTACGTACGCACCAAGCGACGAGAGTCCGTACGTAGCGGCTATCATTGTTATGTCCGGGTAGTTAGGCCCACATCATGTCTTATATTCTTCCTCGTAATGCCTTATATCCTTCCTTGTAATGCTTTATATGATTCATTGTGACGCCAAATGTACTATGATATCATGTTTTGTATAGTATTTTTCCTCTGGTACTTTATGGAAAATTGTTGAATTGAAAGGAATTTGTTATGGAAAGTAAGTATTATAAGATATTGGGATCGGGTCGTACGCCACGACAGGTTTGACAGTGATTATGCCTATATGGTATCGGTTCGTACGCCACGGCAGAGTTGAAAAGTATTTGTAATATATATGGGATCGGGCCATACGCCATGGCGGAGTTGAGAGGTATTGTACACATATGGGATCGGGCCGTACGCCACAGCAATTTTAGAAGGTACCTTATGGGAGCGGGACGTACGCAACGGCGGATAGTCAGACTAATTATTACGGATAATGGGGTCCATATGCATCCTAGCGTAGGCAGCAGCCGATGCCGCCATCTGGACTGCAGCCTTCCTTCTAAGACTTGGTGATTATTGGTTCGTTTCGGTAGTCCTACCCTTGAAAGCGTAGTATTGCTTAATTCAGTAGTTGTTTGGATTTCTGTTGTTGATATGTACTTTTTGCTTATTTCCTGACATGCCTATTGTATTTCATTATATTCTATCATATGTTATTTCTGTTGGACCTTAGTGAGTATCGAGTCAACCTCTCGTCACTACTTCTTCGAGATTAGGCGGGATACTCACTGGGTACATATTTATTTTAATATATACTCATGATGCACTTATATACTTAACTGTACAGGTACTAAGGCAAGTGCTTCTGGTTATTGTACCGGAGATAGACCCTGAGCTAGTGCACTTGAATTCACAGTGAGCTGCTTCCTCTGGCGATCCCCAGCAGCACCATGGAGTTTCATTTACTTTTGTTATTTTCCCCGTACATTTCATCCAGGCTGTGGATTTGTATATATTATTATCCTTTGTATATTCCGTTAGTATGCCCATGACACTCGTGACACTAGTTCCTGGCACACACATAGTGTATATTTTGGGATTAGGGTTGTATATGCATACATATGCTTTATTTTGGCCATGTATTGTTATGATTTTAGTTTCATATCAAGCTATCATCATGTTGAAATGTTTTAAATTGTTAAAAATTGACTTGTTTAATCAAATGGGAGGGGTAACACCTAGTGTAATTCAGATTGGCTTGCCTAACCCCGTTGTTGGGCGCCATCACGACCTGGACTAGGATTCTGGGTCGTGACAACGTGGTATCAGAGCTCTAGGTTCACGTAAGTCTCACGAGTCACGGGAAGGCCCAGTAAAGTCTTGCGGATCGGTACAGAGACGTCTGTACTTATCTTCAGGAGGCTATGGGTTGTTAGGAAACTTCCCTTTATTCATATCCTGTCGTGCAATCTATGATGTACTCAAACTTATTCTTCTATTCTCTCACAGATGGTGAGGACGCGTGCATACGATGTTTCTGGTCCAGGAGATGCCGCTGCCCCCACCGCCCGAGGTCGGGGTAGAGGCAGGGGTAGAGCACCTGCTCGAGGTAGGGGACGAGGGCCTCCTAGAGCTATACTAGTGGCACCACCAGAGGACCCTATTATGGAGGAGCAGGATGAGATGCCTCTAATAGCAACTGCTCTAGTGGATTTCATGAGGGGGCCAGGCTTCCAGGAGGTCATGGGTCATATGCTGAGATTCATGGACACTATGTCCCAGGCTGGTTTATTTCCAGCCGACCCTACTACTTCTCAGGCGGGAGGGGAGTCAAGACCCCTACCGCTCACGCCACAGGTCAGGCAGCAGCATCACGTCATACCCCAGGCACACCCCCCGTGGGTGGGGTTCAGCTCGTAGTAGCAGCCCCAGAGCCCAGGCCAGTTGCAGAGGGTGACCAGCAGAAGATGTTGGATAGGTGGACCCGAATTCTCCCTCCAGTCTTCGGGGGTGAGCGGTGTGAGGACTCTCAGGATTTTATTGATAGGTGCAGGGACAGATTGCACAACATGAGGATTTTGGAGTCCCATGGAGTAGATTTCTCCACATTTCAGTTGGAGGGCAGAGCTCGCAGGTGGTGGCAGTTATATATTATCAGCAGACCAACGGATTCTCCTCCTGTCACTTGGGATCAGTTCGCTCAGCTATTTCTAGACAGATACATTCCACCTTCTAAGAGAGAGGAGCTACGGGATCAGTTTGAGCGACTAGAGCAGGGACAGATGTCCGTGACTGATTATGAGGCTAGATTTTCTGAGTTATCCCGCCATGCCCTTATGATATTGCCTACTGATGCCGATAGGGTGCGGCGGTTTGTGGCAGGCTTGCATCCAGTTATTAGGGCCTCTATGGCCCGAGAGGTGGATATGGGTACCCCCTACCAGCTTGTAGTCGAGATAGCTAGACGGATTGAGGGGTATCAGTTGAGGAGCAGGGAACAAGGTCAGCAGGGTCAGCGGGACAAGAGGGCCAGGTTCTCAGGAGAGTTTAGGGATGCTTCAGCCAGGAGCAGGGGTCAGTTCAGGGGTGGTCAGCCCAGCAGACTTTCATATTCAGCACCCCCACTACCCCCTCTAGGTGGTTCAGTGAGGCCTCAGTTCGGTGCTATGCCAAAGCGTTCCTATCGTCCTCCAGCCATCCTAAGTGCACCCAGCGGTTATTCCATTCATTGGAGATCCTCTAGTTCTTATTTCAGTGTCTTATTAGACGGTTCACACCGCCCTCCGGCTATTCAGGGTTCTTACTCTTTAGGGCAGCGGGTTGTAGTGCCAGGAGGTTGTTTCGAGTGTGGGGAGCCGGGTCATACGTGGAGGTATTGTCCCAGGTATCGGGGCAAGATAGTGCAGTAAAGTTATCAGCCTAGGAGTTCAGCACCGGCAGTCTGGCCACCTCGAGGTGGAGGACAGGTCGACAGGGGTCGTCCTAGAGGGGGAGGCCAGTCAGGAGGAGGTCAGTTAGTTCCTGTTCACTCTGGGGGAGTTCAGTCTTCCGGAGCCTCAGCCAGATTCTATGTCATTCCGGCCAGATCAGATGCAGTGGCCTCAGACGCTGCAATCATAGGTATTATCTCAGTATGTGGTAGAGAGGCTTTGGTACTGTTTGATCTAGGATCCACTTATTCATATGCTTCAGTACTATTTGCTCATTTTCTGTATGTCCCTTGTGGGTCCTTGGGTTCTCCTATATATGTGTCCACTCCTATGGGCGATTCTGTGGTGGTAGACCGGGTCTACCAGTCTTGTGTGATCACTTTATACGGTTTGGATATCAAAGCAGATCTTTTATTGCTGGATATTATTTCTTTTGAGGTTATCCTAGGCATGGATTGGCTATATCCTTATCATTTTGTGTTAGATTGTATGCGAAGACAGTCACTTTAGCCATGCTTGAGTCGCCTAGGCTAGAGTGGAGAGGTTCTTCAGTTAGTGCCTCCAGCCGGGTCATTTCCTTCCTAAAGGCTCGGCATATGGTCGAGAAGGGTTGTTTGGCTTACCTTACTTATGTGCGGGACACCATCGCCGAGTCTTCGACCATTGATTCAGTGCCGGTGGTGCGAGAGTTTTCAGACGTATTTCCTTTCGATCTTCCAGGCATGCTTCCAGATCGAGATATTGATTTCTGTATTAATTTAGCTCCAGATACTCAGCCTATTTCCATTCCCCCGTATTGTATGGCTCAGGAGTTGAAAGAGTTAAAGGAGAAACTTGAGGAGTTGTTGGCTAAGGGGTTCATCAGGCCGAATGTGTCGTCGTGGGGTGCTCCAGTCCTATTTTTGAAGAAGAATGATGGGTCTATGCGGATGTGTATTGACTACCACCAGCTGAATAAGGTTACTATTAAAGATAAGTATCCTCTACCGTGCATCGATGATTTATTGGACCAGTTGCAGGGTGCTCGTGTGTTTTCGAAGGTTGATTTGAGATCGGGTCATCATCAGTTGAAGATTCGGGCTTCAGATGTTCTGAAGACTGCATTGCGTACCAGATATGGCCATTATGAGTTCCTTGTGATGTCCTTTGGTTTAACTAATGCCCTAGAAGCATTCATTGACTTGATGAATAGGGTATTCAGGTCGTATATTGATTCCTTCATCATCGTCTTCATTGATGACATCTTGATTTATTCGCGGAGCCTGGGTGAGCACGAGCAACATTTGAGAGTTGTGCTCCAGACCTTGGGGGAACAGAAATTGTATGCTAAGTTCTCCAAGTGTGAGTTATGGTTAGATTCCGTGGCATTTTTGGGGCATGTGGTATTCGGAGAAGGTATCAAGGTTGATCCTCAGAAGATTGAGGCGGTTCATAGTTGGCCGCGTCCTACTTCAGCTACAGAGATCAGGAGTTTCTTGGGCCTAGAAGGCTATTATCGCTGATTCGTGGAAGGGTTCTCTTCTATTGCAGCTCCATTGACCAGATTGACTCAAAGAATGCCCTGTTTCAGTGGTCCGACAAGTGTGAGGTGAGCTTTTAGAAGCTCAAGTCAGATTTGACCTCAGCACCAGTTCTGACGTTGCCTTCCGATTCTGGGATGTATACTGTGTATTGCGATGCTTTACGCGTCGTGTTGGGATGTGTGTTGATGCAGGATGGCAGGGTTATTTCTTATGATTTGCGCTAACTGAAGGTTCATGAAAAGAATTATCATGTGCACGACTTAGAGTTGGAGGAAATTGTGCATGCTTTGAAGATTTGGCGGCACTATTTGTATGGTGTGTCATGTGAGGTCTACACTGACCATCGCAGTTTGCAGCATTTGTTCAAGCAGAGGGACCTTAATTTGAGGCAGCGGAGATGGCTTGAGTTGTTAAAAGACTATGATCTCACTATTTTGTATCACCCGGGCAAGGCGAATGTAGTAGTAGACACTTTGAGTAGGAGGGCAGCGAGTATGGGTAGCTTGGCCTACATTGCAGCTGAGAAGAGACCTTTAGCCTTGGACATTCATTCCTTGGCCAATCGCCTGGTGAGACTGGACCTTTCGGAGCCTCATCGAGTTTTGGCTCATGTAGTTGCTTAGTCTTCATTGTTGGGGGAGATCAAGGCTCGACAGTTTTATGATCCATGTCTTGCAGAGCTTCGAGATACGGTGGTCCAGGGTAGGTCCAAGGTGGTTACCTTGGGCGAGGATGGTGTTCTGAGACTCCAAGGCCGATTGTGTGTTCCTGATATTGATGGCCTGAGGGAGAGGATTCTAGCAGAGGTGCACAGTTTTCGGTATTCTGTTCATCCAGGAGCGACGAAGATGTATCATGATTTGAAGCAGCATTACTGGTGGAGGCGGATGAAGAAGGATATAGTGCAGTATGTGGCTAGGTGTTTCAATTGTCAGTAGGTCAAGTACGAGCACCAGAGGCCAGGAGGCTTGTTTCAGCAGATGCCCATTCCTGAGTGGAAATGGGAGCGCATCACTAGGGACTTCGTGGTTGGGTTGCCTCGGACCTTGCGGAAGGTTGATGCGGTTTGGGTCATTGTGGATAGATTGACCAAATCGGCGCATTTCATTCATGTGGCTACTACTTACACTACAGAGAGGCTAGCTTAGATTTAGTCCGGTTGCATGGCGTGCCGGTGTCTATTATATCCGATCGAGGTCCTCAGTTCACTTCGCACTTCTAGAGAGCATTGCACAGTGAGGTGGGCACTTAGATAGATCTCAGCTCAGCATTTCACCCTCAGACTGATGGCCAGTCAGAGCGCATAGTTCAGATTTTGGAGGATATGCTCAGGGCTTGTGTGATTGATTTTGGCGGTCAGTGGGACCAATTATTACCTTTGGCGGAGTTTGCATATAATAACAATTATCAGTCCAGCATCGAGATGGCTCCATTCGAGGCTTTATATGGTCGGTGATGTCGTTCACCTATCATGTGGTTTGAGCCTGGCGAGGCCAAGTTATATGGCACAGATCTGGTGAGAGATTCTTCGGGAAGAGTGAATATCATTCAGGAGAGACTCCGTACAGCTCAGTCTAGACAGAAGAGTTACGCAGATCAGTGGGCGCATGATGTAGTATTAATGGAGGGAGATAAGGTTCTGCTGAAGGTTTCGCCGATAAAGGGCATCATGAGATTCGGGAAGAAGGGCAAGCTGAGCCCAAGGTTTATAGGTCCTTTAGAGGTATTGAGGCGAGTCGGAGAGGTTGCATATGAGCTAGAGTTACCTCCCAGTTTATCCAAAGTTCATCCGGTTTTTCATGTATCCATGTTCCCGAGATATCATGCTGATTTCTCTCACGTGGTTGATTTCAGCACTATTTAGTTAGATGAGAAGTTTGGCTTCAAGGAGGAGCCACTTGCTATTATTGATAGGCAGGACCGCCAGTTGAGGTCTAAGAGAGTTTCTGCCGTAAAGGTCCAGTGGAGGGGCCAACTAGTCAATGAGGTGACTTGGGAGTCTAAGGAGGACACGCGAAGCAGGTATCCGCAGCTATTCAGCACTTCACGTACGATTCTATGTCCAATCGAGGACGAACAATTATTTTAGAGAGGGAGATTGTAATGACCCAAAAAGTCATCTTATGCAAATTTAATTATGACTGTGTTCCGAGGCCCCGAAAGCCTCCGTCAATCTCACCTCGATGTGTGTGCGCAGCCCGGGCACGTAGCCGGGAAGCCTTTATGTGGAAACTTGATAAAGAGTTGAATTTATGATAATTAATTGAACAAAGTTGACTTTGGTCAACATTTTTGGTAAACGAACCCGGACTCGTGATCTAGCAGTCCCGGAAGGTCCGTAGGAAAATATGGGACTTGGGCGTATGCCCGGAATCAAATTCCGAGGACCCAAGTCCGAGAAATGATTTTTTAAAGAAAATTGTTTTTTGAAAATAATAAAGGCTTATGAAAATGAACCTCGATGTGGAACCTATGCTGCCAGGCCCGTATTATGGTTCCGGAGCCCGGGACAGGATCAATATGTATTATTTAAGTTATCTGTGAAATTTGGAAAGAAATAGACTTGATTTGACGGGTTCCGGATCAAAATGGGAAATTTAGAGTTAATGAAGTTTTGAGGATTTTCATAGAATTTGAAATTTGGCTTGGAATGTGATTTTATGATATCGAGGTCCGAATGAAATTTCGAGACCAGGAACAGTTCTGTTATGTTAGTTATAACTTGTTTGCAAAATTTGAAGTCATTTTGAGTAGTATAGGCCGGTTTGGCGTATTGAAATGAATTCTAGAACTTTAAGTTCAAAGTGTTGATTCAATTTGGTTTTGGGGTCAAATTCTGAGTTTTGTTGTTGTTTTTCTCATTCCGGAAGTTTGAGCGAGTCCGTATCATGAATACAGACTTGCTGGTGCCTTTGGACGGGGTCCCGGGGGCGCTCGGGTGAGTTTCGGACCCCTGGAGCTTAATGCTAAAAACCATAATTTTTTGTATCTAGTTTCCTTCTTCGCGTTCGCGGAAGGGTGGCCGCGTTCGCGAAGAAGGAATTGGGCAGGGGCTACGGATGTTGTACGCGTTCGCGTTCCCCAGCCTGCGTTCGCGATGGGTTGGGCCCCCTGGCCTTCGCGTTCGCACCCCTCCAGCCGCGTTCGCGAAGGTCTAGCCCAGCTAGCCTCCGCGTTCGTGGGCCCTCCGTCACGTTCGCATAGGGTCCAACCAATTGGGCCGGCCCAGCTACAGTTTGTCTTCGTGTTCGCACCCGTCTATCCGCGTTCGCAGGCTCTCTTTCGCGTTCATGTAGAAGGGCCTCCTAAGGCTTGGGCCATTGGCCTACGCAGACACGATGGCCCTATCGCGTTCGCGATGAAGGGACATCTGGGCAGGGTAGTTTATATACGGGATTTAAGTTATTTCCTCCATTTCCATCTTCTTCCTTGTGTTATTTGAGAGCTTCCAAGAGGACCATCCAGACTAGTACTTGAGGTAAGTAAACTCCTTATTAACACTAGTTTCAAGCATCAATTCCTAGATAAATTCTCTACTAAATTATCAAAAATCATGGAATTAGGTAGTAATTTTAGGGCTCTTGAGGATTTTGTGATTTTCCATTTTAGGCCATGAATTCAAGTAGAAATCACACCTTAATGATCCTTAGGCTATGGGTGAGTGATCCCTTCGAGAATTTTTGGAATTTGAACGTGCGGGATCGGGGTTGGAGTTTGGAAATTATTCAAGAACAGCGATTTTCTTAAATAACTAAGATAATTTCCCACATTTTTCATGCATTGATTTAATTGTACACCTTTTTGCTAGTTGCGATTCCTCGGGTGTAAATTTCGGAGATTCGGGCGCATCCTTGATCCGAGGGTGATTTCGTCACGAGGTGAGTCTCCTTTCTAACCTTGTAAGAGAGAATTGTCCCCATAGGTGATGTATATGCTATGTGTAAATTGTTTGGGGGCTACGTACGCACCAAGCGACGAGAGTCCATACGTAGCGGCTATCATTGTTATGTACGGGTAGTTAGGCCCACATCATGTCTTATATGCTTCATCGTAATGCCTTATATGCTTCCTTGTAATGCTTTATATAATTCATTGTGACGCCATATGTACTATGAGATCATGTTTTGTATAGTATTTTTCCTTTGAGACTTTATGGAAAATTGTTGAATTGAAAGGAATTTGTTATGGAAAGTAAGTATTATAAGATATTGGGATCGGGTCGTACGCCACGACAGGTTTGATAGTGATTATGCCTATATGGGATCGGGTCGTACGCTATGGCGGAGTTGAAAAGTATTTGTAATATATATGGGATCGAGCCATACGCCATGGCGGAGTTGAGAGGTATTGTACACATATGGGATCGGGCCGTACGCCACAACGAGTTTAGAAGGTACCTTATGGGAGCGGGACGTACGCCACGGTTGATCTAAGACTTGGTGATTATTGGTTCGTTTCGGTGGTCCTACCCTTGAAAGCGTAGTATTGCTTAATTCAGTAGTTGTTTTGATTTCTGCTGTTGATATGTACTGGTTGCTTATTTCGTGACATGCGTACTGTATTTCATTTTATTTTATCATATGTTATTTCTGTTGGACCTTAGTGAGTATCGAGGCAACCTCTCGTCACTACTTCTTCGAGATTAGGCGGGATACTCACTAGGTACATATTTATTTTAATATGTACTCATGCTGCACTTCTGTACTTAACTGTACAGGTACTAAGGCCAGTGCTTCTGGTTATTGTACCGGAGATAGACTTTGAGCTAGTGCACTTGACTTCACGGTGAGCTGCTTCCTCTGGCGATCCCCAGCAGCACCATGGAGTTTCATTTACTTTTGTTATTTTCCCCGTCTATTTCATCCAGACTGTGGATTTGTATATATTATTATCCTTTGTATATTCCGTTAGTATGCCCATGACACTCGTGACACTAGTTCCTGGCACACACGTAGTGTATATTTTGGGATTAGGGTTGTATATGCATACATATGCTTTATTTTGGTCATGTATTGTTATGATTTTAGTTTCATATCAAGCTATCATCATGTTTAATTGTTTTAAATTGTTAAAAATTGACTTGTTTAATCAAATGGGAGGGGTAACACCTAGTGTAATTCAGATTGGCTTGCCTAACCCCGTCGTTGGCGCCATCACGACCTGGACTAGGATTCTGGGTCGTGACATGTCCCAACAAATGTCATTTAAACCTTTCAAACTGGGCCCCGAAAGGAGTGCTTGGGGAAAATGGGAGGCGCGACAGCATGGCGACTCTGCTGGGAATTTCAGGCTTTTACCATTTTCAAATTGCTTGTGAATTTGTACCTCTTCCTATGTGCAATTACTTGTTTATTTCCTTTAAGCGTTTAATATTTTTTCTCAAAAGCAACTGACATTTCATTCTGGTTTCCTTCCTTTTTAAATTATAAACTATTGTATTTACCGCTTTCATAACGTGCAAATACGTCACTACATGTTTATTATTTATTGCATTATCCATGATCCAACATTCATACTCCACTCGTGACAAACAAAATCCTATAGCAACGCTTGATGAGTGGTTGCGCCATTCCTATCGTTACCCCTTAAATTCGGAAAGGCTTATTTGTGGTAAAACTAGTCGATCAGCGGTGCAGTCGACGGTTCCGTGCCTTCCCCCCTTGAGTTGTCCGCTCAAGGGTACCAGTCTAAGACCCCATAGAAACCTTACTCCTCTATATTGTTGCATGCATAAAGGTCAAACTTAGACAGGCTAACGTGTTGTCCACACAATAGCCTTTAAGATAGCCTTGTCCAAAAGTCCACTGGGTTTCCATAAACCCAAACGGACATCATCACGTTCTATGCATTCATTTGGAGAATTAAATGCTTCATGATAATTATTGATGTTAAATAGTCCAGTCCGGTGGGGGTCAGGGTCTAACCTTGTTTTCCTTGCAGAAATATGAGGCAAGAAGTCCCTAGATTCGGCATGGTCACCAACATCCACCCAAAATTGCTGAGTTGGTGGGAAGATCTGCATTCTAGTGACAAAACCCTTGTCAAGAAATACCTAGGTAATCTACCGTCCCTTCTAAATATCCATCCTAACAACACGATGATAGAGGCTGCTACTCTATTCTGGGACCGTGAAAGGGCCGTCTTCCGCTTTGGGGACATCTAAATGACACCTTTGCTAGAGGAGGTAGGAGGATTGGCCGGTCTAGCTTGGGAAACTCCGGGTTTGCTAATGCCTGAGAACCGCACAGGCAAGGGTTTCTTAAAAATGATGGGTCTGAAGAAGAACGCAGAATTGGGATGCCTGAAAGAATCGTACATTCTTTTTGACTACCTGTATGAAAGGTACGGCCATAGAAAATCATATCGTACCTTCCATGATGAATTTTCCATCACATCCTTGGGACACATCCACCGCAGGGTATTCGTCTTCATGTTTTGCTTCCTGGGTCTAATCGTATTTCCAATGAAGAAAGAAAGAATTCATACTAGTTTGGCTATGGTAACCAAGACACTAATGGAGGGAATTGGTGGGCAAAACTTCAGCATCGTGCCCATGATCATTTCAGACATATACCGAGCCTTAGAGAAGTGCCAAAGAGGAGCAAAACACTTCGAGGGTTGCAATTTATTACTACAGCTTTGGCTTTTGGAACATCTCCGAAAGGGCCAATACCGACAAGAGATTCAGTGAAGGGCGTGGAATGACCACATCGCTTTCCACCATCCAAAGCGAATGACTTACATTCCAGATATGTTTGCTCAGCCTGAGAATGCCAAAGAATGGGTAGAATTCTTCGATAATCTAGCTAAGGAACAAGTTCAATGGATGTTCGAGTGGTTTCCTACAGAAGAGTTCATCACCCAGTCCAGAGATGCACCATTCCTGATACAGATTAGTCTGAGAGGAACCTATCCTTACGTCTCTCTCCGGGTTATGAGACAAGCAGGTAGGAAGCAAGTTATACCAAGGGTCGACGAGATGTGCCATTTACGGGATGACTTTCAAAATGATGATAGTCCTCACAAGTGCCACGCTCAATACATGTGGCACTGTAAGATCGTAATAGAGAAAGACACCATTGAGCAAGACAGATATCATGTCGGTTGCACCCATTTCTATTCAGGTTGGTTAGAAGACAATTGGAATGGTCTGGAAAAATTGGGGTTCACCCGAGGCCACAGGATTATAGATGAAAATGCCGAGGCGCAAGTCAAATACAACCAGCTGCACAAAAGGATCTGTGGATGCGAGAGAGAGAACCACGAGATACACGAGTCCAACAAGAAGCTGATTGAGGAATGGAAAGACATGGTTATCAGTACCAACAAAAAGCTAGGGTACTTAGAGCGAGGCATAGTCAAGATAGAAGGAAAATTCATCCAAAGGGTTGAAGATTGTCAAAAGGCTAAAGGGACCGAAGGTGTAAATCTAGACAGGGCATACCTATTGCTGGGACTTCCCGCCCCCCTGGAAGCTGTTCGAAGGAAGAAAGGATGCCGAGTCTGGGGAAGGTCCTTCTGGGACCAAGTAGATAGGAATGTCTTTTTTGCTTTATTAATGTAATAAGGCCAATGGACATTAGTGACCTTTATTTCTCGTTTATTTAGTGTCATTTTGGGATTCATCTATTTTCTATCAATGAAATGAGGCATTTAACATTTTAAGCTCTCCAAATCAATTTATCGCTAGGCTACCTCAGGCACAAAGAGGTTCCCAAATTAGGATGCGCTTTATATTCCCGCACTATGTGTTTAAATACTGCAATACTTTTCATAATCCTCACTAACTTGGTTACCTTTTGTTTTGTTTTTGTTTTCTTTCTTTTATTATTCCCTTCCCCAAAGGTTAGTTCGTGCACGCTGGCATCATCATCTTATCTCACAAGATCCATGGGCCCTCCACCCACTCCTCCTCCTAGTCCTCCTAAAGGCAAAGGCAAAAAGAAAATGGAAGATTCAACCAACATTATAAAGGAAAACACGATTGAACAGGTAAAGGTCATTGATGGCCAGGGTTTTCGGGTTCCAAACGAGAATATGTCACAGCTTGAACAGAAGTTGTTGAAGTTCCAAGAAGAGCTTGACCAGGTTCAAAATTTAGCAAACCTGTCATTTACCCTCAGCGTCCCAGACGTCAACCTCCCCAACGCTCAAAATCCTACACCTCCTCAAAATATCCTAAGATAGCAGAATCAACCTGCACCTCACCATCACGCCACTCCACAAAAGAACCAATGTAACACCTGCCATATCCCAAATAACACTCTACTACTTATCCCAAAACCTTAGAACTCCACGAACGACCATATCTACACCCATGCACCAGGCCACCATAACAATCCTATCTACGTGGAGACCATGACACACTCCACTCCACCTATCTCATACACACCTGAGTCTGATGAAAAGGATCTACTTATCAGGAACTTGGTCGAGGAACTTAAGAAGCTGACCAGCCGGGTTCAAAGCGTTGAGGGAAGTAGGGGAGTCGAAGGGCTGAACTATGAGGACCTCTGCATACAACCTGATGTTGAACTGCCTGAGGGGTACAAACCTCCTAAGTTCAAAATTTTTGATGGTACAGGTGATCCAAGGGTCCATCTGAGGACCTATTGTGACAAGCTGGTTGGAGTACAGAAAAATGAAAGGATCTGTATGAAGCTGTTCATGAAGATCTTGAAAGGAGATGCCTTGTATTGGTACATCATCCAAGATCCCAAGAAGTGGTCAAATTAGGTGAGAATGGCATCTGACTTCATGGACAGGTTCAGATTTAATACAGAGAACGCACCAGACGTGTTCTACATCCAGAATTTGAAGAAGAAGCCCACGTAGACATTTCGCAAGTACGCTACTCGCTGGAGGTCCGAAGCTACTAAGGTCAGACCCGCCTTAGAGGAGGATAAAATGAACAAGTTCTTTTTCCGGGCTCAGGACCCGCAATACTATGAACGGTTGATGATGATTGAGAACCATAAGTTCTTCGACATCATCAAATTGGGTGAAAGGATTGAAAAATGTATTAAAACTGGTGTGGTCACAAATTTCGAAGCCTTGCAAGCTACGAATAAGGCTTTTCAGTCCGGTGGTGTGTCCAAGAAAAGGGATGTGGGAGCCGTGATGGTTGCACAGAGAACCAAATCTCCCCTAAAATACCAAACTTACCCAACACCTCAACTCACATATCAACCAACCCCAAATTACCTAGCACCCTCACCCTCATATGAAGCTCCACCACCAACTTATCAATCATCTCCACCATCTACATATCAACCTACTTCACCCAGATACTCCCAAACCGCTCCTGTTTACCACGCCTACAACTCTCAGCCATCCCATTATCAATCACCTCCTGCACGCCAAAACTTCCCTAAACCCCGAACTAATTTTGATCGTAGACCTCCAAAACAATATACCGCCATCGCCGAACCTATCGACCAGCTATATGAGAAGCTAAAGGTTGCTGGTTATGTCACACCCATCCCTGCTGCAACCCTTGAGAATCCTTCTCAGTGGGTTAACCCAAACAAGTCCTGTGTATACCACTCCTGCATGAAAGGACACACCATCGACGAATGTCGTTCTTTGAAAGATAAGATATAGCCCTTAGTTGACAAAAAGATCATTGTGGCGTAAGAATCTGCTCCAGATGTCCGCAACAATCCTCTTCTAGACCATAAGGGTGGAGGTATCCACATGATTGAAATAGAAGATGAATGGGATCCCGAGGAATCAATCTCGTGGAAAGTGATGACCCAAAGAAACCGACAATCACTATCAATCCAATCATAGTCCAGATTCAGCCGACTGAGGATGCTGAGGTTGACATGTTTGTGCCTCTTGAGTTTGAAACTGGGTCACCCTCAAAGACACCAGCACCAATTGAGGTTGAATTCGTGTCTCCAGCAAATGCACCCGCACCGTTTAAGGTTGCGGTCTTGCAAACTAAGACACATATTTCATTCGAAGTAAGGGTAGTCGCACCGATCACAATGGCGATGTCAACCACGCCACCCTTATATACAAATGTTGTACCCTGGGACTATACAGTCGAGGAAAGAAAGAAAGGCAAAGTCCAGACTGAAGAGTCTACTGTAGCACAAGGTATGACAAGAACTGGTAGAGTCTATACCCCTGAACATCTGGCGGAATCAAGCAAGCAGGATTCTATTCGACCGCCCATTATCGAGACAGGTCCGGACGACCTTTGGAGGAAAGTACAGGCTAAGGAGTATTCGGCCATCGACCAGCTGAACAAGACGCCAGCACAGATATCCATTCTTTCCTTGCTGCAAAATTCTGAAACGCATAGGAGTGCTTTGTTAAAAGTGCTGAATGAAGCATATGTGCCGAACAATGTCACTAGCTGGGAAATGGCCAATATGGTAGGCCAAGTGTTGGAAATCCATAAGATCACCTTTCATGAAGACGAGATTCCACCTGAAGGGCTGGGTCATAACAAAGCACTAGACATCACCGCGCAGTGCGAAGACTATTTCATCACCAGAATTTTGATCGACGGAGGATCCAGTCTCAATATCTGTCTGTTGATAACGCTCAAGAAGCTGGGCAAAAGGCTGCATGATATAAAGGATGGAGTAATCAATGTAAAAGCTTTTGATGGTTCTTAGAGGGTGATATTAGTATGTGCCTGCAAATGGGACCAACTTGGTTCGAGGTCGACTTCCAAGTAATAGATGTACCAGCGTCCTATAACTTGCTATTAGGAGAACCATGGATCCATGCTGCTGGGGCATATCATCAACGCTGCATCAGGCAGTGAAGTTCGAATGGAATCACCAGGAAGTGATCATTCACGGCAATGGTAGCAATCCTATTTACAGTCGTCAAACCTTTCCGGCAATCGAGGGGAGAAGGAAGCTAGGTGGAGAAACTTACCACCACATTGAACGGGTCAATGCCATTGATAAAGACATATGGTAGGATAGCAAAATTGAGAGTATACTGAGCTGGAGTGGGTACGAGCCTGGTAAAGGGCTCGGCAGGAATCTCCAAACCTATAAAGATCAAGAAACATTGCACCACTTTCGGTCTGGGGTACGAGTACACCTGGGAAGAATTCAATAGTTGGTCGCCACCATGGCGCGGTCCTTATTACCCACTAGAGCATCCGATACCGCGCCTGGAGCAGATTTTTCACCAGGCTGGGATTATTTATGGGACAGAGGAAGAGGAAGCACTTGCCGCATTGAGAAATTTATTCCTAGAGGACAATGACATGGATTGTTGTGTTATTCTCGAGGAGGAGGGGGAGGAAAGCCCTTCCATTCAGGTCGTAAGCAGAGGGGCATATCTCAAGAATTGGACCGTCAGAACAACCAAAGCCCGACGAGCCTCGGGGTAGCAAGGCTAGAACAAGCGTTATTCATTGTTTTTCTTTACTAAATGATTTTTTCTTCTCGCATTTTCTTAATTCCTGCAATAAGATCTTCAATGTTCAAAACAATTATTCAATTTATCAAAAGCATTTTTAATTTTCTTATGAATAAATAGTTATTGCTATCGTTTTTCTCTCATTACTTTACCTATACAGCATTACTATTACCTGTCTTGATGAACCAATGTCTGTGACATGCAACGAGGCAACGCAACAAACGGACAATGATTCGGAAGAAGAGGATATACCCGACGCGATTGTCAAAGAAGTTGAGAATTTTGAGAATAGACCTAAGTCCAACCTGGACGAGACCGAAATTGTCAACTTAGAAGACTAAGGAAATGTCAAGGAAACTCGCATCAGCATTCATTTGTCGCCGTTAGAGAAGAAAGAATACACAGAATTTGTAAAGGAGTATGAGGACATATTCGCCTGGTCGTATGATGACATGACTGGTTTGAGTACATCTATTGTGGCTCACAAACTTCCAACCAATCCAATGTGTCCACCGGTAAAGCAAAAGCTCAGAAAGTTCAAACCTGATATGAGCTTAAAAATCAAGGAAGAAATCACCAAGCAAATCAACGCTCAGGTTCTCAAGGTAGTCAAATATCCGACATGGTTAGCCAACATTGTGCCAGTACTGAAGAAAGATGGGAAGGTCAGAGTCTGTGTCGACTACCGGGATCTCAACCGGGCCAGTCCAAAAGACGACTTCCCTTTGCCAAATATACACATCTTGATTGAGAATTGCGCCAAGCATGAGATATAGTCATTCGTGGATTGCTTCACTGGTTACCATCATATCTGGATGGATGAGGAAGATGCTGAGAAGACGGCTTTCATTACGCCATGGGAAGTATATTGCTACAAGATGATGTCGTTCGGCCTGAAGAATGCAGGGGCCACCTACATGAAGGCTATGACCACTATCTTCCATGATATGATACACAAAAAGATTGAGGTATATATGGATGATGTTATTATAAAATCCAAGAAATCCACTGATCACATAGCAGACTTGAAGAAGTTCTTCAATAGGTTGCGGAAATACAATCTGAAGCTGAATCCCGCGAAGTGTGGATTCAGGGTTTCTGCCGGTAAATTGCTCGGGTTCATTGTCAATTGTCGAGGGATAGAACTGGATCCGTCAAATGTCAAAGCCATTCAAGAATTACCACCGCCAAAGAACAAGAAAGATGTGATGAGTTTCTTGGGACGGCTTAACTACATCAGCCGGTTCATAGCATAGTCTACAGTTATATATGAGACGATCTTCAAGATGTTTAAGAAAGATGCAACGACCAAGTGGACCGATGATTTCCAAAAGGATTTCGACAGAATTAAGGAATACATGTCAACACCACCAGTCCTAGTACCACCTGAGCCAGGTAGACCCTTGTTGCTCTACCTTTCAGTGTTAGATGGAGCCTTCGGCTGCGTTCTGGGGCAACACGATGAAACAGGAAGGAAGGAGCAAGATATTTATTATCTCAGGAAAAGGTTCACTCCATACGAGGCTCGGTATTCTCTACTAGAACGCACCTACTATGCTTTGACTTGGGTAGCCCAAAAGCTAAGGCATTACTTCTGTGCCTACACAACATATCTTATATCAAGGATGGATCCCTTGAAATACATCTTTTAGAAGCCCATGCCCACTGGCAAGCTGGCCAAGTGGAAAATACTACTAAATGAGTTCGACATTATCTATGTGACTTAGAAAGCGGTCAAAGGACAAGCATTAGCGGACCATCTTGCTAAGAATCCTGTGGATGGAGAATACGAACCCCTAAAAATGTATTTTCCTGATGAAGAGGTATCATTCATAGGAGAAGACATCGCAGAATCTTATGATGGTTGGAGGTTGTTCTTCGATGGAGTGGAAAATTTCAAGGGAGTTGGCATTGGAGCCGTCCTAATATCATAAACCGGTCAACATTACCCGCTATCCGCCAAACTCAGATTCCCCTGCACCAACAATATGACCGAATATGAAGCCTGTATCTTAGGGCTCAAGATGGACATTGACATGAACGTATAGGAGCTGCTAGTGATTGGTGACTCAGATTTGCTGGTACATCAGGTACAAGGAGAGTGGGCTACCAAGAACTCCAAGATACTGTCGTATCTGCACCACGTACATGAATTAAGAAACAGGTTCACGAAGATAGAATTTCAGCATGTTCCCAGAATCCAGAATGAGTTCGCTGATGCATTGGCTACTCTGTCATCTATGATTCAGCATCCAGACAAGAATTTATTTGATCCCATTCCAGTGAAGATCCATAACCAACCTGTTTATTGTGCCCATGTCGAAGAAGAAGCGGACAGAAAACCTTGGTTTCATGACATCAAGGAATATTTGGAAAAAGGAGAATACCCAGAGCTTGCAAATCTTACTCAAAAACGCACACTTAGGAGACTGTCCAACACCTTCTTTCGCAGCGGAGGACTCCTATATAGGAGGACTCCCGATTTGGGATTATTAAGATGTGTGATGCAAGGGAAGCATCCAAGATACTAGAGGAAATTCATGATGGGACCTGCGGCCCGCATATGAATGGGTTTGTCTTAGCAAAGAAGATACTAAGGGCTGGTTACTTTTGGATGACTATGGAAACGGACTGCATCCAGTATGTCCGAAAATGCCATCGTTGTCAGGTACACGCAGATATGATAAAGGTGCCTCCAAACGAGCTTAATGCAATGAGCTCACCATGGTCGTTTGCCGCTTGGGGAATATATGTCATTGGACCAATCGAGCCTACTGCCTCCAACGAACACAGGTTCATCCTAGTAGCCATCGATTATTTCACCAAATAGGTCGAAGAAGCATCCTATAAAACACTAACTAAGAAAGTCGTGGTAGACTTTGTCCGCGACCGCATTGTATGTCGATTCAGAATTCCAGAGTCGATCATCACCGACAATGGTTCCAATCTCAACAGCGACCTAATGAAAGCTATGTGTGAGACTTTCAAAATCAAACACAAGAATTCCACTGCCTGCCGACCTCAGATGAATGGAGTTGTAGAGGCCGCTAACAAGAACATAAAGAAGATATTGAGGAAAATTGTAGAAAAGCATAGACAGTGGCATGAGAAGTTATCATTCGCTCTACTAGGATATCGCACCACGGTCCGCACATCAACAGGGGCAACTCCCTGTATGTTGGTTTATGGTACAGAAGTCGTTATTCCCGCCGAGGTAGAAATTCCTTCCCTAAGGATCATACAATAAGCTGAGCTCAACGATGCAGAGTGAGTAAGGAACCATTATGAGCAACTGGCCCTCATAGATGGAAAAAGGATGAATGCAGCATGTCATGGTCAACTTTATCATAACAGAATGATCCGAGCCTTCAACAAGAGAGTTAGGCCTAGACAGTTCACACTGGGGCAGCTGGTGTTAAAGAATATTTTTCCACATCAAGATGAAGCCAAAGGGAAGTTCTCTCCCAACTGGCAAGGTCCATGCATGGTTCACCGAGTGCTGGCAGGAGGAGCACTCATACTTGCAGAAATGGACGGAGAAGTCTGGCCAAAGCCAATCAATTCAGATGCAGTCAAACGATAATATGTGTAATCTTTATGCTTTCATCAATGATGTAAACTAAACTACGCCTGACCTGATTCCCGTTTAAGAGGGGATACGTAGGCAGCCCTATGGTTGTCACAATTCAATAACATTTCATTTTTTCCTGCAATTGGAAATTGGGGCAGAATTTTGAGGAGGACCCTCAAAATTCCGAAGTAAGTTCAGTCGATCGCCGCACGAGCAGCAGTCAGAAACATCAATCCATCAAACAGGGGCAGAATTTTGTGGAGGACCCTCAAAATTCCATAGCAGGAGGGGTTGCAATGTCTCGAGCCACGTCACGGTCGTTAGTTCATCTAAAAATTATTATTTTTTAAATTAATTATACATTATGTCATACTTTTAAAAAATCATGCATACTTAATTTTTGAAACAACTTTGTTTAGCAAACGCTACCCCAATGATACAAACAATATCATCAGATCAAGCAGAACGAGTCAAGCAAAGCCAGCGGGGATACGAACTGACCCTCCCCTTACAGAACTCGCAATTTTTCTTTGGATGTAGGCACTAAGGTTGCAAAATCCCAAACATTGCTCAAACATTGTTCAAAGTCATCGCACTTACCGACATTTATTATCAGCACAACAATGCTCCATAGTCACAATGCTCGCAATAATCACAATGCCGCAATCTGCTATCAGCTAAGAAACTCTATTGTCATTTTATATCTTGCATAAGGCTACCATTCTGCCTTCCGAGACTAAGCACTCTCTTCATCTGCATCTGCATTCTTGCATAAGGCTACGATTCTGCCTTCCAAGGTTAAGATCTACCTCCCCTACATTCGCATCTTGCATAAGGCTACTATTCTACCTTCCAACCTGCATAAGGCTACCCTTCTGCCTTCCAACTTGCATAAGGATACAATTCTGCCTTCTGAGGCTAAGCATTGTCTCCATCTGCATCTGCTCTTTGCATAAGGCTACCTTTCTGCCTTCCATCTGCATAAGGCTACCCTCCTGCCTTCAAACTTGCATAAGGCTACCATTCTGCCTTCCGAGACTAAGCATTGTCTCCACTTGCATCTGCTCTTTGCATAAGGCTACCTTCTGCCTTCTGAGGTTAAGCTCTACCTCCATCTGCATTCGCATCTCTGCATAAGGCTACCTTTCTGCCTTCCATCTGCATAAGGCTACCCTCCTGCCTTCAAACTTGCATAAGGCTACCATTCTGCCTTCCGAGACTAAGCATTGTCTCCACTTGCATCTGCTCTTTGCATAAGGCTACCTTCTGCCTTCTGAGGTTAAGCTCTACCTCCATCTGCATTCGCATCTCTGCATAAGGCTACCTTTCTGCCTTTCAAGACTAAGCACTGTCTCCATCTGTATTTTTTGCATAAGGCTAGTTTTCTGCCTTCCGAGGCTAAGCTCTACCTCCAATTTACTTTTCGAGATTAAGCGCTGTCTCAAACACTATTTACTTCATTTTCCTTTCGGGCTAAGATCTGCCCTTCAATACGCAAGACTAAGCTTTGTCTTGTCAGCATCATACTATTGCATTTCCATGGGTTGAAATATCGCCAACTTATCCGAAGGAATCATCATTTGTAGGCATCATCTTCATGGCCCGAGAACACCATGCCATGGCCTAAGGATCCTTTTCAATTTTTGCATATCATTATTCAAAGGCGTCATGGTTCGGAGGCACCATCTTCATTGCCCGAGAATATCATTTCATGGCCTGCGAATCCTGCATCAAGCAATCCATGGCCCAGGACATCATGGTCTGAGGACGTCATCCTTACCCGTCCGAAGACAACATTCATGGTCCGACGGGAACTTGCATCATGTTTAAATTACGCACAATATATGCTTGTACTATCTATTTGTAGGTAATTCGGCAAGCAACGGCCGTCCTGGCGGGAGCGGTACCGCTCCAGTTCTCCTAACCATTCCCGTAAGTCGTTTACTCATCCAGCCCTATAGGTTGCATATGTTCTTGTAAAAACTTCATCGGTATACTTCGCCGAAGGAATCCTGAACTACATACGGCTGATTCCTGTAAAACCAGGGATATCTAGGCAACTCAGAAACCAGGGTGCGGCCTAAATCTCTTCAAACCATTTCGCTCGGTCAAAATTGGCCATCATATCTTTACCCGACAACTCTTTCATCCTTCCCGGGTAAAGAGGGGCAGCTGTTGATACCCAATTGTTTCCTCAAACTATTTTTTAATTTTATACATATATCTTCAAAATCAAATTTTGTGATAATTAGTATTTTTCCATAATTTTCCCATGCTTTTATTAATTTATTTCTAATTTATCCAGTACTTTATATCCAATAATTAATCATAAATTGAATTACAAATAATTTCAAAGCATGTCTTGGTTTAATATATCATTTTAGGTCCTATTAAGGCCAAACTTTTCACAAATTAGCCAAATTGCCATTATTTGGCTATAATTGCAATGACTTTGCAATTATAGCCTAATTATACACCTTTCTGTATTCGATTCAATCCTCTTTTCGTCTTGAATAGTAATAGTAGGGGCTCCAGTAGCGAATGAAATGAATAACTTCGATTCGGCAAGGATCTTACCCCCCTTCTACTTCGGAATGATTCAAAGAGAAAGATCTCAAATATCTGGAGTTTCTTTTTGTATATTATATGGATGATCCGATCCGCAAGGACCATGATTGGGAATTGTTTGATCGTCTTTCTCTGAGGAAGAGTCTTTATGCTATTTTAATTCTATAATCAGTAATTTTATATTTTAAATACTAGTTAATTACCTTAATTTCACCCATTTGGCCTTAATTTCATTTAATGTAATTATTAGCTATTTTTATTAATTCTTTATCTATTTTTAACGGGTATTTAACTAATAGCCACCTTTAATTCCAATCCTAGCCTAATTTTACACGGGTACCAACCCAACTAAATTATCCCAATTCCTAAACTACCCGACCTAATCCCCCATTCAATCTGAGTCGTTGATTAATGCAAATCAACGGCCTAGATTGAAACTTACCTAAATTAATCCTAAATGACTCCCCCCCCCCCCTTCTCATTTCCCCCGTCTCTCATTCTCTCAGATTCTCTTTGGTTCTCTCTAGGTTCTCTCTAGAACCTTCCACCTTCCCTCCTCTCCGATGGACTCTTTCCATCTTCTCCGGCCACCTCCCTCACCGGAATCCATGGCCTCTCACCACCTGCTAGCCTATGTCTCCTCCTATGCCGGCTTGACACTACCTTGAGGTCCTCAAGCGAACTTGGAGCGTTTCAACTCCCACCTATGGCCTTTCATGCAATTTTCCAGCCATCTCCGGCCGTTCGAGTAAGATCCATGACTTTCCGGCTAAAAACAGTAATATTTTGGGGTTTTCTTATCTTTTATGGTTTCTCTTTGGAACCCTAACTCTTAAAACTTTCTGATTCTTTTAGATATATGATAGATCTGTGTATATTCTGAGCTATTTCGTTGTTTTTCTCAAAAATTCTCCGATTTTTCTCTAAAATGACTCTTCGTTTTCAAACTTGGGTTTCATGACCCCTTTTTTAAATGATATTCCTATGATCTTTTCAATTTTATCCTAGGGTTTCTATTGTGTTTTAGCAATCTATTTAAGTTTATCACTTTTATCTGAGTTGTTGTGCTGAAATCCTTAATTTTAGACCTAAACCCTAAGTCCCTGACTTTGTCTTTGATAATATTTGCATATGTGCTTGCGTCTCATGAACCTTATGATTCTCTGAGATTTTACCCTATGTTGTTCATCTATGTCTTTGATTGTTCTTGCTTTTTCGTGTACATCAATGATTACTCTGTAATTCATGTGAGTCCCTAATTTCGTATGATTTTTACTACCAGGGTTTCTGACTTCCCGCCTATTTAATTCGTGCCAATTGATGTTATTCTTACTCGAATCCCTGATTCCTTGGGATTAGTTTCTTTCACTGATCTCCTATGGTAATACATTACTGATTTTAACCTATGAGTTATTTCCTTGCCTTATTGTTTGGTTGACTATGCTATCACACGGATTCTTATGTTGTTTCCCTAATTGGAACAATGCTGAACTTAGTCTCGATTGCATATTTGTCCTATGTGCTGAGGTTATTTCCTTGTGGGGTATTTTCCTTGATTAATGTTTATTGCCTATAATTAGGACCTCACTCGAGGATCCCCTTACTGATTTCCTGATTTTGAATTATCTCTTGCTTTATTCTCATGCCTAATATTGCTGTCAAACTGATACGTATATATACTTAAATAGGATTCTGAATTTGGTCTTACTTATGTGCTACATACTGCATTGTGCTTATACTATCAGTGTATATGGTATTCTTTCCCTATTGGTATCCGTTTGAATATTGACTCCTTAATTAAAGGGAGTACGGTATAAATGTGATTCTAATTGATGTGCATTTCCATAATTTTGTTGAACTGTTATTTGTTACCTTATTTGCTACCTATTTTCAAACTATATATATACCCTACTCTTTTATTAAGCAACACACAAACTAATTTGGTTCAATAGCTCTCTCTCACAACTGAAACTCTCTATTCTCTCTTTTGTGCTACTTGTTATTACTCTAAGTTATCCGGATGCAAGCCAAGGCTAACTATTGCGCATCTCTTATTTCCTACTTTGTGTTACTGCCTTCACTTCACTGGTATGTCCTAATTTAAAATTTCAGTTCTCAAACCAACATGTTTCTATTACTGCTACAATTCATTGTGTTTTTGATATGCTTTTATTTACTATTTTGGTGTTCAACATGTAACTAAAATTCTGAACTCCATTCACATGTTAAGTTATACTTTATCTGTCATAACCATAACCAGCATGTCTTCATGTATTTGATACATGTTCTTATGTGAATCTCTCTATGCCTCGGTTTGTACATTACTTTGATTAAGGCATAATCTACTGTCTTAAACTATTTGGTACTATTATGTTAGTCTAATCCTATACTATGCTATACCCCAATTCCTTGAACCCCCTTAAGAGCTTCTATCCTATACCTCTTTGTACTTCTGCCTGTCATATGTTTATTACTGTGTACCTTATGTGTCTCCAATCCCTCACTACCTTATTTGTGTTTGTTAAACCTGCCTTGGTATACTGTTCTGATCCTGAGATAAATGTGTTTTGACAGTCTTACTCTTTGTCAAGCTGTTTTACTAAATAAAGTCCTTTTGCAAAACTCCCTTTTTAAAATCAGTCTTACTTGTGTAAAACTGTTTTCCTACTCAACATCTCTTTCAAAACTATGTCAAGCACTCTCACTCTACTCTTAGACTTCTTAAGTTCTGCCCCATTTTTCCCCTCGCAGAGAGGTCGGGTGCAGGACATTCGGGTTGAGGCAACTCTTTCCTTTTAGGAAATGGGGTTTGCAAGTTTTAGAGAGTCGCCACCTAACGATTTTAACGGTGCGTTAGGGAACCTAAGGGGGTTCAATTACAACTACGTTACTAACCAGAGATTGGGTAAGGGCTTGAAATTATCCTAAGGGGAAGGTGTTAGGCACCCCTCAGGATCCACAAGTGTGGTTCCCGGCCAAATAGTTTTTGAGAATTTGTACAATTATCATATAACAAGTAAGGGGGATCAAGTAAGAGAGGGTTTCAAATATTAAACAAGCAAGTGTTTGGAAAACAATTATGACAAAGTTTTGAAAAACATTATAACCTTACATTTAAAAGAAATGGTATCCTAGGTTTGAAATAATATGGATCACATCAATGCAATACCCGATAGACACTCCTCAAAGAGGGGCTACACGTGGTATTAGCGCATCAGTCATCATATCCATAGTCTACCCTTCCCCACCCGTGAAGATAATTAAAGCGCGTGTTGGTCACGACCTCTATTGCGTGCTATTACCCGCCCCATCCTATCAGTCCCGGAGGAGGTTAGGACTACTATCCTAAAGGGAGGTACTAGACAGACCCTCAGGTTTAAAGGTAAAATTCTAAAGCGACAGGTAAAAACACTTAGGACTGCAGCAAATGAGAGACACATAGGAGCATACATGAGGCTCAAGTTTACCGCCACAGGTTATGCACATAATTAGCACGACTCAAACACATATAAGGGCGGTATTGATTGGAATCATAAGATATGGTGTCTAGGTGATTTTCAAACATAACAGAGAAGTAGATTTGTAATTCAGAAAAGGCCTAATCAGTTTTGCCTATTGATTTCAAACATGTTGAATGTTAGGCAGTCTACACAAGCAAGAAAATTTCCGGATTTAATAAATTTATCACCTAAGGCTTGCCTAGGTGTAAAACAATGTGCCAGTATTAGAATTACTTAAAGAAACTGCTTGAAATTATATTATTAAACATGTTATTCTAAGTGTTCGAAATTCAGGATTATTACTAACGGTTGTCAAAACTGAATAAAATTGTTTTTATCAGCAATTGGATTAGAGGTGCCTAAACGGATATGAATGCAATCCTAAGGACATGATCTCTAATGCACAGAAATATAGAGTGATGTATATGCAGAACCTAAGCAGGATTTCTAACTGTTTAAGCATGCTTCAGTATATGCAAATATGACATGTTGATTGTTGTTATTTAACCTAAACAGGATGTCTAAGTGTCAATATTGCATTGCAGTTTCAGGAAATACATCGTAACTTGCTTATTAGTTTGGCCTAATGCATGATTTCTAGGTGTACATGGCAGCGATAGCAAAGAACATCATTATTAGCAGGATTTTGTTTAAGCAAAGTAAGTATGCTAAAACAGCAAAATCCTAAGAAGCAGGATCTCTAATGCATGAACATATAAACCTACACAGGATCTCTATTG